>NC_069468.1:24045535-24063694 GCF_026875155.1 Cherax quadricarinatus
AATGATGGGACCTTAAAATATTTAAGGCACTCCTTTAAATGTCCATTTTTTATCACATCAATAGAAAACGGCTACATATGACATGGTATTTTTTCTTAAGAATTACCAGCGTTCATAATTTTTTAAATCACTATTCAGATAGTTTTAATAGTCTTCTTACAATATATGTATTAATTTACCCCCAAGTGTAGCACTAGTAGTTGCCTACTGGTTAGGCCTACAGTATTCGTAAGTACTCTTGGCCTGGTTGACAGCATCTTAAGCTCACATACACAAGTTTACTTAGACACAGGTACATATAAGTAAAATGGTCATGCATAGTATAAATTGCCTAGGTTAACAAAAAAATTTAGAAAAAGTGACTTATTTCCACTGGGGTCCTTGATCGATCCGCTGACACAGGTGTAATGCTGGGCATGTTTCATTACACCTGCTGTCCCTATCCACCTAGCAGTAAGTAGGTATCTGGGTATTAGTCGACTGGTGTGGGTCGCATCCTGAAGGACAAAATTAAAAGCGCCACTACGAGGTAAGACGGGCAAATCTAATGTTAATTTTCATCTCATCTTACCTCGCAGTAAACAGATACCTGGGAGTTAGTCTACTTGGTAAATATCGAATTTGGCTGCTCGGTTTTTGACTGTAAATTTTCAAATGTTAAGTGGGTTGGGAAATTTAGCTAGACATATGTGGTGTAAATGGGGTAAATCTATTTTTTGATAACTAAATCTATCCTAAAGTAACCTAACCAAATCTAAAATTACTCCTAGATTTAGTTAGGTTAGGTTACATTAGGTAGGTTTAGTTACGAAAAAATAGTTGCACGGACATCAAAAATTATTTAACTGCTAAAATAAGGATTAAACTAGCCTCTCAGTGTATAACCCCTCTCGGTGTACACACTGTCGTGCCAACTCAAGAAGTCGGATTTCTATAGACTTCATGGGAAAGTTGACGGCAAGCAGTGAAAGGAGTGTCACGTTTCTGACCTTTGATTTGCTTCTGAGGTTTTAGTTGTGGCATCACATTAATTAAAATGCACCTGTATAAAAAATTAAACAAATAACTGCACTATAATACCATTATATTTATGGGGAAGCTCTAAACCATTATGAGTCACTCAGCGCCTTTGGAACTGGACGTAATCAAGTTTGATCCAAAGAAGAGGAAGGTAAGGCTAATTCCTTGGATCGAAAGCCCTTCATCAGAATAAAGGCATCACCTTAGGGGGCTGCATGCTTTTTAACCTTTCAGGCATACAAAATTAGAGAAAAATATAACTAAAAACTACATATCTTGACGATATTCATCTGTCACTGAACAATGGGCCAATATGGTCAGGCCATCAACAGGGAGGCCTGGTCTGGCTCTGGGTCGCGGGGGCGATGATCCCCGGAACAATCTACAAGTAATATCAACCCCTTATTCGGCACGTGTCAACGATTCTGACCGACATCCCCGTGTACTTTTCTGGCCACAGATTCTCTATATTAACCCAGCTTGAAGACAGTGTCTGCCTTCTCACCAATAAATGCACATCCAAAAATTACCGATGAAAAGACATGGCACATTTTATTTACGACCTGGCGTGTAAGATTTACTGAAAAAAAAATGTTTTTTTTTATTAACGGCGGCAATACTTCCATACCTCCGATAAACACTATAAAATACGGTATTATAGTACAACATTTCAGATGTCGAAAAAATCATTAACTTTCATAAATATGTTATCTGTGCTTCCCCTAATCCCAGTCTGTTAAATATTATTAAGTGCTGAACCCTACGTGTTCAGTGCTTAAAAATAATATGCAACAGAAAAATGGGAGGTAATAAGGAATGATCAGAGGAAGGGAAGAGTAGCTGGAATTCCAGGTACCATAATCTCTTCGCCAGCATCGAGGCTCCTCCCTGACCCCGCCGACAGGTGCTATTGATTGTTACTAGTAATGTCGTACTTTTTTGCGGTGATCCTGGGGTAATTCTACATAATTCACCACCAATGTATGCCTGTAACAATAGAATAATACTTTATAGTAATTATATACGTTATAAACCATATAGTTAACCTGAAAATTATATATCAATCCATGTGCCGAATGCAGTAATTTTTTTTGTAGGGGAGACAGACTACGAGCTCAAGATACGACTCCTAAAACATGTATGTGCTTTTAGAACACATCACACCAACACGTGTGTAATACATAGGAAAAAGACTTTACACCTGATAACCTGACCTAGCTACGTGACAATGACAGGGTCAGAATACGGTAACCGCCTTCACGACCTATGATACTATAAAGCGACACCAAAGTGCATTCATTCATGCCCACGAAACTTCTTGCCCAAACTCTCCTACGTCACCTACCAGCACGTGAACTAATCCATGCACAGGGTTATCACCTCACTGTTCGCTTGACCTACACAAACAGTTTACATATTTTCTGTATAATCTGGCAAAGCTTCCCTTGAAACGAAAGGGGTCACTTTATGTGACTGAAAAGGGGGGGGAATTATCACAATGAAGTATCTACATAAAACAGGGAAAAACAACACATTGCTGATGTATCCAATTTTTAATACAACGAAGGTCCCCGAGGGGCAAAGGGTAGTTTAGGTTGGGGTGGGCCCACATTTCCAAAGTGGCCCGAAAATGGGGTTCACCCCCCCAAAAACCTCTCCCGTGGGCCCTCAGTAAGCTAGCGTTAAAACTAAAAGGGCCCGGTCATACTAGGCTAATATCCTGAGTAAGGGAGGGCCGTTTCGTAGGAACAGGTCTTTTTAAAACCCTGCTCCCCAATATTCACCTAGCAGTAAAGGATATCAAGGGGGGTTTGTCAATGTTGTGGGTCGCCCCCCTTAAAAAAATACCCTAAATGTTGCAAAATTGTCTTTACTCCACCCCTTTGGGCTCCTCCCTCGGGACAAAAGTTTCTTGTTACAAAATGGGGGAACCTCATTACCCCCTTTTAAAAGTTTTTTTAAGAATGAGCATGTAAGTTTCGGGGGGAAAATTGTAATTTATGATCATAAAGGGTCAAAACGTTTTCGTTGTTTAAACCCCCTAGTAAACGTGTTATTACAATTAAAATTTTCGGGAAAAGGGTCTCATAAAAAAACCGCCCTGGGGAAGGGAAAGGCATTCGGGTCGGGTTTCCAAGGAAGGGGAAGGGTAGGCCCATTTCCCAAAAAATCAAGAGCCCTTTTTTTAAATTGATGCCCTTCTTAAAATTGTACGGGCAAGTTTAGGGTTGGTATCTTTATTTTCGAAATGTTTACCCTCCCCAAAAGCAGGCTCCTTCAGTCAAATACCGAAAGGACTTTTAAAAGGGGGACAGTGGGAAAAAAACCCGGGCCCAAAGGAAATTTTTTAAGGAAATGAGTCCCCTTTTGATAAAAGGGGCGATCAGCCCTTTCCCTTGGGTGGAAAGTATTTATTTCATTCCCCCTTTAAAAGCAGAGGCATCACGATGGGGGGACTTGTCCCGAAGCCAGACGTGAGGTTGAAAACGGGATGGAGACAGAATCAGAGGTTGGAGGGGGTCCTTAGTAGGGTAGATAATGCCAAAAAGGGTTGTTTAGCAAGAGTTGTAAAAAAACCATCTGCACCAAAATTTACCATGTATTTTTGTTTTTAAAAAAGAATCACGTTTTTAATTTGGTAGGGCAATACGGGCCCATGCTGATGTTTAAAGACATGCACCTCTGTATTAAACTGAAGAAGCCTTTGTTGGCGAAAATGTCGACAATAAAGTACCAAGTTTTTGCCACGTACTTATTCGTAAATATGCAACTCGGAAAGAGAGAAGCGTGTGGTAATTTTAAAATTTATGGGCTGAACCGAAGAATGCAGTTTTCCGGAGGATTAATTTGAGTTTTGGCTCGCAAGCAAGTGTAGGGAAACCGGACCAAAAAAAATTTTAAAAATCGCGAGAAAAATCAAGTAAATTTTGGGAAACTTGGGTTTATCTGCAAATATTTGAAGTTCTCGGGCCCTTATTATTATATTATACTATATTTTTTTAATTTTAAAAAAGGGAAAAAGGAAACAAAAATTTAAAAAGGGGGTTGGTGGAAACCCCTTTGGGCTTTAAATGAGCTTCCTTGGCCCCCCAATCCCGGGGTTTTGGGCCGGTGAAAGGTTGGGTTTTTCTTTGGGGGAAAAACCTGGGCCCTTCCACCACCAGGGGTCCCTGGTTTTTCCCCGGACGGGGTTTTGGGTTTTTTTTCCCGGGGGCTAACCTGGGAAAACCCCAGGGGTTTAATTAGTCCCCCGGGGAATAAAAATTTGGCTTGGGTTATCCGGGAGGGGTAAACCCCCCAATTAATTGAAATGTTTTAAAAGCTTTAAAGTTCGGGGAATTTTAAGGAAACCCCCAAGTTTTTTTTTTCCCAAACGGAATTTGCCCCAATTTTTGAAAAAAGCCCCTTTAATTTTTTAAAACCCCTTCCTTTTTTTTTGAATTTCCCTGGGGGAGGGCAAATATGTTTGTTTTCTAAACCCCCCCCCCTCAATTTTAAAATTTTAAGCCAACTTTTTTAAATTTAAATTTTCCCAAAAATTTTTGTTTTTTTTATTTTGTTTGTAGGGTTTAAATGGCAAAAATTTTTTAAAACGGGACGGAAAAATTTTAAAGCCCAAACAGGTTTTTTAAAAATTTTTTTTTGGGAAAAAAAAAATATTTTAAAATCTTTTTTGGGAAAATTTTTTTTAAATTTTTCAAAATGGCAAAAAAACAGCGGAAAAACCCCAAGGAAATTTTTAAACCGGGGGGGAAAATTTAAATTTTTAAAAAATTTAAAAAAGGAAAAATTTACATTTAATAAAAGATTCCCCCCCCAAATTTTTTATTAATTTAAAAACAAAATGGAAAAACCCGGAAGGGAAACCCAAGGGTTCATTAAAGGGTTTTCAGGCTTTTCGGGGAACTGGAGCACAGTTCTTTTCCCTAAATAAGGCCCCTAAACAACATTTTGGCCGAAAAAATTGGTTTTAAATAAAACGGGGTTCCTTTTTAACCCAACCTTTTTTTTTTTTGGGGAAGTTTTCCCTTGCAACCAGGGGGGGGGAAACCCGGGGGGGAAAGGGCCCGGGGGGGGAAACCCCGGGGGGGGCACCCTTTTACTTTTAGGGGGGGGCCCGGGGGGTTGGGGGGGGGGGCCCGGGGGGGGGTTTCCCTTTAAAAAAAGGGGGGGGGGGGGTTTTTTGGGGGGGGGGGTGGGGGGGGGAATTTTTTTGCCTTCCCCCGGGAAAATTTTTAGAGCCCGGAAACCAAATATTTTCCCATTTGAAACGGGGTTTTGCAAATATTAGGGTTTTAAAATGATGGGCCCTTTTAAAATATTTAAAGGGCCCAATCCTTTAAATGTCCTTTTTTTATCACATAAATTAAAAAAAAAGGGGAAAAATTTTAAGGGACATGGTTTTTTTTTTCTTAAAAATTCCCCGCGTTATAATTTTTTAAACCCTTTTTCGGGGATAGTTTTAATAGCTTTTACAATATATGTTTTTAAAATTTCCCCCCCAAGGGGGTTTTTTAGCACTAGAAGTTGCCTATTGGTTGGGCCCTACATTTATTCGTAAGTATCTTGGCCGGGTTTGACACCCACTTAAGTACATACAAAGTTTCTTGGGCCCAAAAGGTACATATAAGTAAAATGGCCCTACCTGGTAAAAAAATTCCCTTGGTTAAAAAAAAAAAATTAGAAAAAGTGACTTATTTCCACTGGGGTTTTTTTCGATCCCCCGGGAACACGGGGTTTTTAATTTGCGGGGCTTGTTTCTTTAAACCACCTGCTGTCCCTTTTCCACCTAGCGTAAAGGAGGTTTGGGTATTAGTCGACGGGGTTTTTGGGTCGCACCCTGAAGGAAAAAATTAAAAGGCCACTTTGGGGGGTGGGAAGGGGCCAAAATTTTAAGTTAATTTTAAATTCATTACCTCGCATTTTAAAAGATCCCTGGGAGTTAGTCTACTTGGAAAAATTTTAACAAATTTTTGGGCTGGGTTTTTTTTTGACTGTTAAATTTTAAATGTTAAAAGTGGGTTGGGGAAAAAATTTTTGGGCTAGACATTTTGTGGTGAAAAGGGGGTTTTTTAATTTTTTCTATTTTTTGAAAAACAAAAATCTTTCCTAAAGAAAAACCTAAACCAAATTTAAAAATTACTCCTAGTTTTTATTTTGGTTTTAGGTTACTTTTGGGTTTAGGTTTTTGTTACGAAAAATTTGTTGCACGGAAATAAAAAAATTTTTTTAACTGCAAAAAATAGGGGTTTTAAAACTAGCCCCCTCGGGGTTTAAACCCCCTTCGGGGGTTCACACTGTGTCCCAAACCCCCTCAAAAAATGTCGGATTTTTTTAGATTTGGGGAAAAAAATTTGAGGGAAAAAAGGCTTTTGAAAGGATTTTGTCACGTTTTCGGGCCTTTGTTTTGGCTTTGGGGTTTTAAGGTTGGGGAATAACATTAATTAAAATGCACCTGTTTTAAAAAAATTTAAAAAAATAAATGCACTAAATACCATTTATTTAGGGGGAAGCTCAAAACCATTATGATTTCCTCGGGCCCCTTTTGGGAACTGGAGTAATCAAGTTTGACCCAAAAGGGAAGAGGAAGGTAAGGAAATTTCCCTTTGGATCAAAAAACCCCCTTTCACCCGAAAAAAGGGCATCACCTTAGGGGGTCTGCTTTTTTAAACCCTTTCAGGCATACAAAATTAGAGAAAATATAACTAAAAACTACATTTTCTTGACGATATTCATCTTTTCACTAAACCAAGGGGCCCCAATATGGTCAGGCCATCAACAGGGAGGCCGGGGTCGGTTCGGGGTTTGGGGGGGGGGCGATGTTTCCCGGAAAAAATTTTTAAAGTAATATCCCCCCTTTTTTCCCCGGGACGTGTCAACATTCTGCCGACATCCCCGTGTACTTTTCGGGCCCACGATTCTCTATTTTAAACCCAAAGTTTAAAAGGGACGTGTCTGCCTTCTCCCCAAATTTAAAATGCACACCAAAAATTACAGAAAAAAGGACAATGGCACATTTTTTTTTACGACCGGGGCGTTTTAAGATTTACTAAAAAAAAAAATTTTTTTTTTTTTTTTTTTAAGGGCCCGGAAATCCTTGCTCCCTCCGAAAAAAACATATAAAATTTGGGGTATTATAGTACAACATTTCAGATGTAAAAAAATCATTAACTTTCTAAATATGTTATCTGTGCTTTCCCCCAACCCGTTCCCGTTAAAAATTATTAAATGCTGAACCCCACGTTTTTCAAATGCTTAAAAATAATATGCAACGAAAAAAAAGGGAGGGAAAAAAGGAATGATCAGAGGAAGGGAAAAAAAGTAAAATGGGAATTCCAAAGGGACCCTAATCTCTTCGCCAGATCGAGGCTCCTCCCTGGGCCCCGCCGGGCAGGTGCTATTTATTTTTTACTAGTAATTTTCGTACTTTTTTTCGGGTTTAAACCTGGGGGGGAATTCTACATAATTCACCACCCCAAAGTATCCTGTAACAATAGAATAATATTTTTAGTAATTATATACGTTTAAACCCTTTTAGTTAAAACCCGAAAATTTATATCATCCATGTGCCCGGTTTTCGTAATTTTTTTTTTAGGGGAAAACAGCTACGAGTCAAGATCGACTCCTAAAAAATGTATTTTGTTTTTTGAAAAACATCACACCAACCGTGTGAATACATTGGAAAAAAACTTTAACCTGAAACCCGACCTAGCTACGGAAATGCCCGGGTCAGAATACGGGGAAAACCCCCCTTTTTCCCCCTATGATATATAAAGCGACACCCCAAATGCATTATTTGCCCCCGAAACTTCTTGCCCCCAAATCTACCCCGTCACCTACCAGCAACTTTTTAAAAATAATCCCCATCACCCGGGTTATCCCCCTCACTGTTCGCTTGGGCCTACACAAACAGTTTACATATTTTTTTGTATTAAACGGCCCAAACTTCCCTTTTTAAACCCAAAAAGTCCTTTAATAAAACATACGCTGTTTTATGTACCTGGAAGGTGTTCCGGGAAGTTTCCCAAAGCCCCCTTTGGCCTCCCTTTAACCCCAAAATTTTAGGAAGAGGACAAGGGTTTTTCCCGACCCCCCTTTGGGGCTTTTTTTTATTCCCACTGAGGGGCCCTTTGGGTTTGGGGGGTTTCCAGTCCACCACTTTGAAATTTCCCATTTTTAATTTTCACCTGTTTATGTTTTCTGGTTTATTCGTCAAGAAAGGGTTCCTGACCGGATCCTAGTCATACAGAATTTACTCATTTAACCCCCCCCAAATATAAAAAGAAACCCAATTAAATTTTCCATTAATTTCCCAAGTATACTTTGGGTTTTTATTAAAATCTTTATATTTTATTTGTAGTTAAAAGTAATCCCTAAAGGGTTTTTTTGCTTATTTTTTAAAAATCTGTTAAAAAAAAAATTTAAGTTAATTACGAACAATTTATAAAAGTTAACATGGATTTTTTTAGTTTAAATTTTTTCCCCATTTTTAAATGTTATTGTTAAAAATAAACCCCTGCTTAAAAAGGATGCCTCGGTTTTAGATGCCAAAGTTCCAGCTGCGGGTCTTCAAATGATATGAAACCCCGTCAGGAAAACTTGTCCCGTTTCCTGGACAAACCTTATTTTAACCCCAAGCTAAAAACCCTGCGGGGCCTTCAACGCCCAAAACATGGTGGAAAAGGGTTTATCCCCTTGTCTGCTGAGAGGGCCAAAACAAACCAAAAGGGTATGTTAAAAAACATAAAAAATCCAAAAAAAATCTACCCAAACAAAAAAACCTTTTGGAATTTTAAATATTTTCCCTTAAAATTTGGGCCCAAAGGGGGATTATTTTTTTTAATTATTTGGGTTTAAAAAACTTTGTGAAATAATTTTAGAAATTTTTTTGAAAAAATTTTTTTCAGCTAAATTCATGAAAAATTTATTTCCTGGGGAGTTCCGGGGGGTTTAAAAACCCCCGCGGCCCGGTCTGTGGGCTAGGCCCCCCTGGTGGAAACAGGCCCGATCAACCAGGCTGGTTCCCGCTGGCTGAAAAGCAATTTAAAAGTACGAAACCAAACCCGGTGGTCGGTACCGAATTTAGGGTGTTTTTTCCCGTGCCAGTTTTTAAGGGCGCCCGGGGTTATTGGTAATTTCCCCCCTTTTTTATGTGGGGGGGGGCAGTTTTAACAGGTTTCGGGCCCCCCCGCACTATTGTATTAAGAAAATAAAAATATAAAAAAAGGATTTACCCCGCGGCGTTGGCCCAGTCGGCAGGTCCCTTTTTTCCCAAATTTATTTAACCCCTACCCCGGCCGGGGGCTGAAAACCCCCGGTCAGAGAGTTCAAAAAAATCCAGCTCGTTGCGTTAGCCCCCTTGACAGCTAGCCCCAAATTTAAAATTTTGTCCCCTGGGTTTTTTTCTACACCATAGGAAGGTTTTGCCAGGCACCCCTGGACCCTGGGTTTTTCAATTTCCCGGCCGGGGGTTTTGGTTTGTTTTTCAATCGTTTTTCTTTCGTTTTTGTGAGTTTATGGGTTTCAATTCATCCCCCAACGAAAACAATTTTTCCCAAACCCCAAACCTCAATGAACCCCAAAATTTAAACTCTGATAACTTATCCCCCTCTTTTGCAAGTCCCACTCAAATCCAACCCCTTCACTCATATTTTTTCCAAACCCCAATTTGAAAACCCCCCCCCCCAAAGTCCTTTCCTCAATAACCAATTTGGTAGGGCTGTTCCATCATCAAAATACCCTATTTCCAAACCAATACTTTCCTATGTCCCTTTTAAAACTAAACTTATCTAATTTTTAAAAACTATTTTCTGCGGGGTTTTTCTCCTTGGGAGGGGGGACATCCTCAAGACCTTATTTATATCCCCTTTATTAATACCTATCTTCCACTTATACACTTCGATCATGTCTCCCCCCATTCTTGTCAACAAGTGAATGTTTAAATTTTAAAGGGGCTTTTAAACTTTTTTTCACAAGGAAGATTTCAAGTGTATGTATTAATTTTTGTTTATTTCCTTTGCCCGAAGGTTTTTTTAAAGAATTTATGTCCATTCTGTAATATGGAAAACCAGCTGAGCTGCCTTTAAACAAAGGGGAGGACTTTCTAATGATGTTATAAAGCTGCAGGGATAACCTTGGATTCTGTTTGCTTACACTTCTTGATATAAATCCCAATTTTATTTGCCTTATTTTCGTACGCTTTGGAAATTTCTTTTTTCGGTTTTAAAGGGTTTTGCTTTCCATAACCCCCAAAACCTTTTTTTTGCATTTTTATACTGCTAAGTTCCCAAAATTTTTTTAAATTTGGTTTTGGTTTAGGGTTATGAAAAATTTCCCAGTTTAGAACTTTTCATTTATCTAAATTGAACTGCTCTGCCACTTTTCTTTACCACGAAAAATGAGTTTGTCTAAAATCCCCCCTGAAGTTGTGAGACATCAAGTCCCCGAATCGTTTTCCCACTTTCTTCGTGTCTCAGCAAAAATTTCTTAAAGTCATAGTTAAAATTTCCCCCGTCAAGGGCGTTTTTATATATTATAAAAAAAACAATTTGGGCCCCCAAAAATTATCCCCCGCGGGGAAAGCCCTTTTTACGGGTCCCCACCAGATTTAACCCCCTTTATTTCACACTCTTGCTTTCCCATTAGTGTTTGTTTAAAGACAGTTTTTTTTCCCCAGTGCCCTGGGGGAGCCCCTTTCTTCAACAGTCTTCTTTTGGTACTTATCAAAAGCCTTACTAAAAAACTAAAAAAAAACAATATCGAATTCTTTATCCTGAACAACAGCCTCAAAAATTTGGTGAAGGGGGGGTTAATAAATTAGTTAGGCCCGGAGGAACGGCCCCCCCGGTTTAAAAAAAATGTTGAAATATCATTAATTTAAAAATTTTGGGCCTATCGAGATGGCTTGTTAATTATCGGCTATAATTGACTCTAGTAATTTTCTACAAAATTTAGGTTGGCTTTTGGGCGGTAATTTGATGGTAACGAATTTCCCCTGTTTAAAAAAATAGGAATTTTCAATTTGCCCTCTTCCACATTTCACTACACCTGTTTGAAGAGATAAATTTTAAAAATATTAGTTAAAAAGGGTTACGAGTTTCCCCTTTTTCACTCTTTAAGAACCCCTTTAAAAAAAAAAAAAAAAAAAAAAAAAAAAAAAAAAAAAAAAAACCCCACATAAAAAAAAAAAAAAAAAAAAGGGTTTCCCCAAAAAAAACCCCCCCAAAAAATTATTTTTTGGTTTTTTTGGGGAAAAAATTTACCTTGCGTGAATTTCCCAAAATTTTTTTAAGGGGGGGTATTTAAATTCTAACTTTTTGTTCTAAAAAATTTGGGAAAAAACTTTTTGGGGTAAAATTTTTTTGGGGTTTTTTCCCTAAGCCCAAACCCCAAAATTTTTATCCGGGGTTTAGTTTTTTAATTTCCCCTTTTTTAACCCGGTTTTCTTTTCCCCCTTTTTTTAAAATTTTTTAATGGGGCAATTTTTGGATAAAACCTCACCTCTTTTGATACGCCTTTTTAAAATTTCCCTTTTTTTGACCTAAAAGAATTTGAGCCTATTATTAATCCCTTTTGGGGGTTTTTTTATTCGATCTAATTTCCCCTTTTTTGGGATAAATGTCCTTTTGGGCAGCATGTTTTTGTTAAGAAAGCTGTCATACTGAAAAGCCTTTTTCTTCGTTACTCCCGTCTTTCAGATGATTTGGGGCCCCTCTAAGCCCTTGTAATTTTGCTAAAAAGAAAATTGGGGGCCAGTACGAAATTTTCCTTACCCATCATACTTCTGTCAAAGCTAAAGGGATTTTATTTTTTGATCGTTTTTGTCCCCTTAAAAGTGCTAGTGAACCCCTGCTTTTCAATGGGGGGGGATGTTGCCAAAAGTCCCGCCAAATCTTTTTTTTTCGTTTTTTGAGTGATTTTGTTTTGCAAGTTCGGTCCTTGTCCCCCTAGGATTTTCCCGGTGTATTTAATCATGTATCTCTCCCCCCTGTGTTCCAGGGGAAACCAGGTTCAGGAACTTAAAACCCTCCCGTAATTGAGGGTTTTATCTCCGTTTTGCGCGCCCCCTTTAAGGGGTTTTCTGTACATTTTCTAGGTCAGAATTTCACCGCCTTGAAAGGTGCTGTTTGTGTGCAGCAATATTCCAGCCTTGATAGAAAAAAAGCGGGCCTGAAGGGGTGTCATTTTGGGCTTGGCATCCCTAGTTTTGAAAGGGTTTCATTATCCTTTCCCGTCATTTTCTAGCAGCCCGCGAATTTATACAGGTTATGTCCCTTTAATTTGGGAGATCCCCCGACATGGGTCACTCCCGGGGGGCTTTGACCTTGGTTTTTTTGCTCCCATTTTGTGGCCGGAATTTTTTTTGTGCTCTTTTTCAAAAAGGGTTTTTAAATTTCCCCTGTTTTTTATATCGGAGTTTAAATTTAAATTTCTCCCTCGTTGGGAAATTCATATTTTTTTTTCTGCGCCCAAGAAAGATTTGGGTTTATGGCCCCCGGGGAGCCCTTTCGTGGTTCCCAATGGAGGGCACTGTTTTTGCGGGTTTGGGGGTAAACTGCAAAAGGGAAAACACGGTGTGTGGGTTTACATCATTGTCTATGTCAGATATGAGGGGGTGAGAAACAGATTTGGGGCGAAATACTTTTGCCTTGTGGGAAAAGAGCCCTTTTACCGTAAACCCCCTCAGACTTTACTCTGTTGACTATTAAATTTTTGTGTTTGGGTTTTGGGGAGGAAATTATTTGATCCATCTACCAAAATTTTCCCGTTATTCCCTTTAAACACGCTTTTTTTGCGCTATTCGCCTGGTTTTTTTACACTTGTTTGAAAGGGGGTTTGCAAAATCTGTTATATTACATCTGCATTCTTTTTTTTCTTCTAGGCATCTGGACCTTGTGTAGTGATCCAATAGTTGAGACGGGCAGGAGCGAACCCGCTCTAAACCCCGGTTTCCCCGGGTTGGGGTAATTTAGGGTTTCTAGATGGGGGGGATCTTACTTCTTAGGACCCTTTCAAAGATTTTTATGATATGGGATGTTAGTGTATCGGTTTTGTAGTTCTTTTCTATTGCTTTACGGGCCCCCCTTTTGGGAGTGGGGCATGGGCTGTTGTTTTTAGTTAAATGTGGGGGCGACCCCCCTGTCCCTGGTTTCCCCCTCCCTAGGGTGGTAAAAGCCTGTGGGTAGGGGTTTTGCAGTTTTGATGAACAGGGAAAATTCCATGAGTCTTTGGGCCCCGGGGCCAAAGTGCATGGGCCCTGTTTATTTTTTCGCCCGTTCGAAGTATTTTGGTGGCAGGAAAACATCAGTAGGGTTGTGTTAAAACCCAAAATTTTGTTTGGGTCCCCATAAAAAATCATTCTTCATAAAAAATCATTTAAGTAATGAAGCAAAATACTGAAAAATGGTTTACAAAAACCTACATTGGTCAGGTGCACACCCCGCACGTTTTTTATGTAGCCTAACGTGGGGAAAAGTGGTTTGTATATAGGTTGGTAAAGGAAAAAAAAAGAAAGAAGAGAGAAGTGGAGAGAGGAGAGGAGGGGAGGAGAGAGGAGGGGATGAGAGAGGGAGGAGAGAGAGAGGAGAGTGAGGAGAAAAGAGAGAGAGAGCGAGGAAAAGAGAGAGAGGAAACCATAAAGGGAAAATGGGTTTTTAAAGATTTTTCTTTTAAAAAAATTCTTTGGTGGTTTTTAAAAAGACCAAAGAAATTTTAAATTTGGGACAAAACCCTTTCACCCCCCGGGGGTGGGCTTTATTTAAAATACCTGTACCTAACTTAAAATTTCATGTGGGGTTTTGGTTTCTCGTGTTTAAAATTTTTCCAAAAAGCATTTCACGAAATTTTTGTTGGCCATTTTCGGGGTCCCCTTTTTTGAGTATATTGATTCCTGGTTATTAAAGAAAATGGCTCTTATTAAGCGATAATATGTCAAAAAATCTATTTTCGCATGTACTGATATACAAGGTGCTCTTCCTGTTTAAAAGTATGATAAAAGAACTATTCGACTAGTGTTGAGCTCTGTTCAAGTTCCCAGCATTATTTTCCCAGTACTTGCTTTACAGTCCCCCGTTATGTTAGTCATTAAATGACATGCTTTCATGTCGTTAACGTGGGTTATTTCTGAAAAAAAACGTATCATGATAACTGATAATTATTTAGCACAATGTCTTATATGATTAGGTAAACTGATAGATATAATCAAGATGTAAGGGAGATTCCAATGGAAGGAAAATAACGATCCTTGGACGTTTCTTCCAAGAATATATGTGTGTCTTTCTTACATTTAAACATAACACATTTTATACATGTGATTGAAATTCCTTTTTAATATGTATTACTGGTTAAAACACAATATAGAGGGCAGACATAGAAGTGAAACTTTCAAAGTCTACCTACGCACAGATCTCACTTAAATGCTAAGGACAGGCTACGATATTCATTATTTTTTCATGAATTAAAGCCATGAGTTAAAGAAATGCGTCGGTGTAGAGGAAGAAGTGAGGTGTATATATGGCAACAAAAGAGACAGGTACAGCCTACCTCGGTGACCGCCAAAAGTTGGCTACCCCTAAGCCACTTTTTCACTCACCCCTGTGCTCATTCTCCTCTCCCTGTCTCTGGTTACCCTTTCTTCATTACTCTTGTATTGTGTGATCCTTATAAGTACATGAGCCTCACAACAGCCCGCGTGTACACAGAGACCTGGGTCACTCTCCCGAGGTGACATCGTGTACACCTGTTCATGTTGAACACTGTCACTGGTGTTCCAGTAATGTTGCTCGTGTAAACAAACATCAGAGGGAGCCCAAACGAGTCCCTTGCCTAAACTTTTATATTTTTATGTTTTTTATTGGCAGATTAATTGCTTGATGATACTGCCAACAAAAAAATCATTAAGCATTAAAGTTAACGCTGAAAAGAATATGAGAAAGGGAAAGTGAGGGAGGTAGTCTTGAGAGATAACTGGCGATCTATATTTCTCTCTCGGGCAAAAATATCGCGGGTTCGATCCCGGCTTGTTTGCAGTATTGTTATTTGCTTAAAACCTTTTTGTTCCATGGATGCATTAAAATGTGTACTAGTGAGATTGGTTTAACAAAAGAGAGAGGGAAGGGAAATTAGTCCTGTAGCTTTTCACAGCCACGTCGTGCTGGCATCAAGAGTGGCATGCCAGTGTTACTGGGTGGCTGATGTTTGAAGCATTGTTGGCTCAGTGGACTAGGGTGTCTTGGATTTTTGGGGGGCTTCCCAGGAGGCCAGCTCGACAGTATGTTAGGTAAAAGGACATAAAAAGCTCCAGGAGAGCGAAATTTGTTACAGTAAAATGTCACATCAGTTTCACTTGCAGAGGGAAGTTATTTACTTAAAATCATTTGTTTCGTTTGGATGATTTACACACACATATATGTATATATATATTTATATATATATATATATATATATATATATATATATATATATATATATATATATATATATATATATATATAATATATATATATTATATTTTATATTTTATATACGAGACTGACTTTCAGGAAAGACTCATAGGGATGAGAGGGGAAAGAGAAATAGAAGAATAGTGGGGGGAGAGGAAGGGTTAGTGTAAAGAAAAAGTGTCATCTGTAGTAAGTTTTCCGGTCTTGTCCGGTCCGGGTCTTTTCCTTTGTGGTGCCCCGGCGTAAAAGTGCCAGGATTAGACCCAGCAACAAAGGCGATGTATGAAAGTTTGAAGACTCAGATGAGTCAAAGGGGGATGTTAGGAAGTACATGTATTTCTTCAATCACAGAGTTGTCAGGCAGTGGAACACCCTTGAAAGTGACGTAGTGGGGGGCGGGAACCATATAGTTTTAAGACGAGGTTTGATAAAGCTCATGGAACAAGGTTTAAGAGAGGACCTGTAGCATAAGTGAAGGGGCGGGGCCAGGAGTTATGAATCGACCCTGCAACCACAAATAGGTGATTACATCAGCTATTTTCAACATGAACAGTTCATGAGAGGTCGAGCTCGGGAGGACATGATGGAGGGACGTGGCGGCCCAAACCAACACGACAGTGGACACGACTGTCACCTCCACAGTCACAGGTCCATGGGGACGGTAGAGGCGTAGTAATAATGGGCAACACTATAATACCATGGCGGTATTAGCAAAAGAAACTAGATGTTATTGAAGATTTACACTATCTAGGAAAATTCAAAAACGAATGCTATGTAAATTATTCAAAACTACACAGAAAAACATTTTCATTAATAAATCAAATAAGAAATATTTCTTGTAAGTAATTCTAGTAAAATCAGTTATTTTTTTTTTTCAAACTTAAAATAGCAAGTTCTAATCAGTGTGATTCTTGGCAGGCAAAATAGTCAAACAAAACCTGAATCCTATTTATTTTAAATACAAATACAAATCTATTTCAAAATCATGTTTTATGCAATTCTCTCCTTGTTTCTTTTTTTAAATTTTTGTATCCTTTTATCCCACGTTCACTAGTAGTCATAGGTACTGGGTGTTAAGGGGCTGGTGTGGGTGGCATCCTGGGGGACATGATTGAAGGACCACAATGGAAATAAGACGGGACAGTCCTCAATGACACACTGACTTTCTTGGGTTATTATGGGTAAGCTAACCCCCGGGTTAAAAATCCAAACAAATTCTTATCTTGTAACTGTTATCTGTTATTAAGCTCCTGAAAAATTTTGTAAATTTTAAGTGCAGCATAGTCTTTTCCACTGAGGTCCTCAGTTTTGTCTCCCAGGATGAGCCCCACACCAGTCAACTAACACTCAGGTACCTACTCCCCTAAGGAAGGTTCCTTGATGTTGGTGAGGGGCTCTTGATTTAGGGAATTGGATCTGTGCTCCAGTTCCCCAAATTAAAGGGCCTGAATGCCTTCCCCCCCCCCCAGGCGCTGTATAATCCTCCGGGTTTAGCGCTTCCCCCTTGATTATAATAATAATAATAATCAGGTTACCTACTTGCTAGATGACCGGGGACGGTTGTGTAAGGAAACACACCATTTTTCCCCACCCTTGCAGGGGATCGGAACCACGGATTGTGTGAGGCGAGAGGTTTTCCCTACCAGGCCACAGTAAAAGAAAAGGGTTTGGGGCCTTGGAAACCACCAAGATCGAAGCCTTATGTCATGGCTCTCAACAAATAAGCAGTTTTGTACCGGAGGAGGTCCACCAGCTATTTTTTTTTTTTTTTGTCGAATTCCCCAGTCACCTCTTTCCTATGCACCGACAGCTCCAAGACGAGTGAATATGTGGGGTACTAGTGTATGATCTAGAAAAAATGTTTCCCGAGGTTTTTGTTTGCCGAGCCATACATGTCTTCACCACTGAACTTTGTGGATGAAACCACAGATTTTGTGATACTTAAAAAAAAAACAGTGCAGCTTTTTTAGTTATTTTTACTTCATGTCTGTCTGCATTGACAAACTATGAAGATGGGGCTAGACTCGTATAAAACTAGGGGAACTTCATTAATAGGCTAATCTTGTGTGTCATGTTTCCCCCACCTTGATCTGGGTACTTGGTTACAGTAACGTGTTTGATAATGACCAGGCTGATATCCTTACTAAATCGGCCTCGGAGCTTGAGGGTCCTCCAGGAGCTGCGTTTCTGTAGCAATGTCAGAGGACAAACTTGGCATTTCTCAATAAGTTTAAATCCACTAGTGAGGACTGGCCATCTTTCTACCGTGCTAATCGCCAAGAAAAGGTTGTGCTAACCCACCTCAATTCAACCTTCCTTACTTACCTCCAACGTTATATCAGCAGCTAGTTTCCACGAGTGTCCTTGAAGTAAAATCTTATCCATCTCCCACGCACCGCCTGCCACCTACCCCGTCACTCCTTCAACTCTGTGAATGGATTATTATTATTATTATAATCAAGGGGGAGGCACTAAACCCAGAGGATTATACAGCGCCTGGGGGGGCGGATGTGGAAGGCATTCAGGCTTAATTCGGGAAAATGGAGCACAGATCCCTTCCCTAAATCAAGACCCCCCCAAATCAAGGAACCTTCCTGAGGGGTTCTGTGAATGGAAATACCTTCCTTTCACAAAGTACCATCCTTTGTAGTTACCCAAATATGTGCTCTTTGATTTTTCTTGAAAAAAAAAACTTGAC
>NC_069468.1:24064194-24111694 GCF_026875155.1 Cherax quadricarinatus
TTTTAACCCTCAAAAATAAAAAATTTTTATTTGCTAAAATTCCTCCATTTTAGGTGCCTTATTGAAATCCCCAGGAGCAAGATGTTGGGTGCAGGAGCTGGAAATTTTCCAGACAGTGGTAAATTTTAATAGCTGTTCCTGAATTGCTGGGATGTTTGCATCCGGAGGCTTGTAGACTACCACAATGACTAGGTTTTGGTTCTCGACCTTTACTGCTAAAACTTCCACTACATCATTTGAGGCATTAAGCAGTTCTGTGCAAACAAGTCTCCCTTATTATCAACAAACTAAAAAAACAAGACAGGATATTTTAAATACCTTACCACCCATTATATACAAAAAAGTGTCACAGGTGCTATCACCAATCATTGCAACACTCTTTAACAAATCCACTGAATCCTCTACTTTTCCTACAGTTCTCAAAATAGCAAGGGTCACCCCGATCCATAAAAGAGGAGACCACACAGAACTTGAATAACTATAGGCCAGTGTCATTCACTAATTTTGCAAGAGAGCCACTTCGGCTAAACACATTGATTGAGAGAGCCGCAGCTGCTGCAAGTTAACGTAACTCAACTAAATTAAGTAGTACTGAGCTGCTAGTGCAATATAGTAAATGAAAAAAATTAGACATAGTAATATTAGCCTGCGTATCTTGTTATTAATAGCAAAATAAAGACCAAACTTACTTAATGCTCTTTTCTACTGGTCGGGTCTGGGATGGCTGTTCATCACTATTGCGCTTTTGTTTAACCACAAATCGATCCATCATAACGGACACTACTTGACTGCACTTTGGTTTCAAGTAAAACTAGCCCATCGCAGCTAGCTTCCACAAGCAGCAACAGTTAAGTCGTTACTTTTCATATATGTTGCAGCAGTCTCAAATATCTGTTGCCTATTTTCAAACAAATCTCCAAGAGTAACGAATACGTCCAGTCTCCCCCGAAAGCTTGAACTCAACTGATTCAGCGAGACCACCGACGCCTAGAGCTAGACGTGTCCCTGATCAGTTTCCCGTAGTGGACACGTATGATTTCTGTATGACTTGGGTAGTGATGTTAGAATGTTATCTCTTACTGTGACTTCGTCTTCCATCTCACCTCATGAAAATATGTGTCTTACTTGAAAAATTATTTTTCTATATATATTTTTTATTAATTAATTTTATATATTTTTCGAGAGCCGTGAATTGATCATCGCGAGCCGCGCAATGAATGCCACTGCTATATGGCCAATATCCAACTTACACCCTCTCTCTAAAATCTTTGAAAAATTAATCCATAAGCGTATCTATTCCTACCTCATCTCCCACAACATACTCAACCCCTGTCAATTTGGATTCAGGCCTAATAAAAATACTAATGATGCTATTATCCACATGCTAGAACATATTTATACAGCAATAGAGAAAAAAAGAATCCCCACTTGGGATCTTCATTGACTTACGTACAAGCTTTCGATACAGTTGACCACGACTTGCTCCACATAAAATTGTCACACTATGGTATAAGAGGGCACTCCCTCAACTACCTCAAGTCATACCTCAGCAACAGAAGCCAATATGTGTACCTAAATGGGCAAACTCTTCCGCACAGCCAATTACAGTTGGTGTCCCACAGGGAAGTGTCCTTGGCCCTCTTCTCTTTCTCATATACATAAATGACCTACCAAATGCATCGCAATTACTCAAACCCACACTATTTGCAGAAGACACTACATACGTCTTCTCTCACCCGAGCCCAGTCATGCTAGCCAATACTGTAAATACCGAATTACAGAAAATATCTACCTGGATGAGGACTCAACAAACTTACTCTAAACATTGACAAAACCTACTTCATTCAGTTTGGTAACAGAGCTGCAGATGTGTCTCTTAACATAATGATAAATGGATCACCTATCACAAAACTCACAGAGGGAAAATTCCTAGGAATCCACCTTGATAATAGACTCAAATTTCAAACACATATACTACAAATTTCCAAAAAAAATTCCAAGACCGTAGGCATACAATCGAAGATACGGTACTATGTTCCACAGTCAGCCCTCCTGGCTCTATATCACTCACTTATTTACCCCTATCTCACCTATGGAATTTGTGCATGGGGCTCAACAACAATAAACCATCTCAGACCACTAATTACCCAACAAAAGGCTGCAGTCAGAATGATAACAAATTCCCACTACAGGCAGCACACTCCACCAATATTCAAAACTCTAAACCTACTCACAATACAAAACATCCATACTTATTACTGCGCCTACTACATACAAGAACACTTAACTCTGACATAAACCCTCCCCTCAAACATCTTACCAACCTCAACAGAACACATAACCATAACACAAGACACAGATCACTCTGATGTTCCTCGTGTCCATCTCACACTATGCAAAAACTCAATGCACATAAAAGGCCCTAAAATCTGGAATTCATTACCTGTGAATATAACAGAAACACTGTCTGTTTATAAATTCAAGTCTCTTCTCAAAAATCACTTACTCACCCACAACTAAATAAATACTGAATAATTGTATCTCATAAATTGTATCTCATATATGTATCTCATTATTGTATCTCATGTCAACTCTGTGACCCAGTCAAACTTTGTTACTATTTAACTTCATTACCTAACATAATACTACATTCTAGTGATTACACAGCAACACAGTAATGACCATATAACCTGTCTTTGTAATACTCATTTGTACTAAATTGTTATCTGTTTTACAATAATTTTTGTACCACTGAATATATCATTGCTTAGTTAATCTTAAGTTAATTTTAAGCTGCCCATAATGCTCTGTATACAAGTGGCTTTGGTATGCTGCATTTAACTGTATTCTTTTGTACTTCACTGTATCATGTTCAAATTAAATAAATAAATAAATAAGCCATTTACAAGAAGAGAATCCGCGCGCATAACGGAGATAAAACACCTCAATTACTGGGAGTGCTTGAGGTTCCTGAACCTGTACTCCCTGGAACGTAGGCGGGAGAGATACATGATTATATACACCTGGAAAATCCTAGAGGGACTAGTACCGAACTTGCACACGAAAATCACTCACTACGAAAGCAAAAGACTTGGCAGACGATGCAACATCCCCCCAATGAAAAGCAGGGGTGTCACTAGCACGTTAAGAGACCATACAATAAGTGTCAGGGGCCCGAGACTGTTCAACTGCCTCCCAGCATACATAAGGGGGATTACCAACAGACCCCTGGCAGTCTTCAAGCTGGCACTGGACAAGCACCTAAAGTCAGTACCTGACCAGCCGGGCTGTGGCTCGTGCGTTGGTTTGCGTGCAGCCAGCAGCAACAGCCTGGTTGATCAGGCTCTGATCCACCAGGAGGCCTGGTCACAGACCGGGCCGCGGGGGCGTTGACCCCCGGAACTCTCTCCAGGTAAACTCCAGGTAATACAATGCTACAGAGCCCTGAAAAGGAGTTACAGAGGACTACACAGTAATCAGCATAGATTAAATTAAACTACAGAATCTTTTACGCTGGACTTGCAACTTTACTGAAGTTTAAAGAGGTATTATGGCGATACAGACTAATACAGCGCAATAGAGCAGTACCTGGGTTATCCTAGGTAATTTAAACATGGCACTATGTATGATAATTTGTTTAACTGTATTTATATATACCTGGACCTAAATAAATTTACTTGTATATTATACATGTATGTCACAACGCATAACAACCCATAAACGACGCCAAGTAGGGCGTCAAAAATCCTCTAAGCCCCCCAAAGCTCCACCAATAAAAATAGTGATAATGCTGCTGCAAAGCAAGTCTCCTAACCCCAGATGGACTACTGTCACACCCTGCGTCATTATGCACTGGAGTGCGATCAAATTAATGAATTTAGAGACAACTCACTTAGAAATGTTCAAGAAATGGCAAAGTATTTTATCCAGAGTGGTATATTACAGACCATTCTGGAGAAATACCCTGACTTTGCTAGCTGTAAATAAAGCATTACAACGTGTGTGTGTACTCACCTATTTGTACTCACCTATTTGTGGTTGCAGGGGTCGAGTCTTAGCTCCTGGCCCCGCCTCTTTACTGGTTGCTACTGGGTCCTCTCTCTCCCTGCTCCATGAGCTTTATCAAACCTCGTCTTAAAACTATGTATGGTTCCTGCCTCCACTACGTCACTTTCTAGGCTATTCCACTGCCTGACAACTCTATGACTAAAGAAATACTTCCTAACATCCCTTTGACTCATCTGAATCTTCAACTTCCAATTGTGACCTCTTGTTTCTGTGTCCCCTCCCTGGAACATCCTGTCTTTGTCCGCCTTGTCTATTCCGCGCAGTATTTTATAGGTCGTTATCATGTCTCCCCTGGCCCTCCCGTCCTCCAGTGTCGTCAGGCCGATTTCCCTAAACATTTCTTCATAGGACATTCCCCTTAGCTCTGGAACTAACCTTGTCGCAAACCTTTGCACTTTCTCTAATTTCTTGACGTGCTTGATCAAGTGCGGGTTCCAATCAGGTGCTGCATACTCCAGTATGGGCCTGACGTACACGGTGTACAGTGTCTTGAACGATTCCTTACAAAGGCATCGGAACGCTGTTCTCAGGTTTGCCAGGCGCCCATATGCTGCAGCAGTTATCTGGTTGTGTGCTTCCGGAGACATGCTCAGCGTTATACTCACCCCAAGATCTTTCTCCTTGAGCGAGGTTTGAAGTCTTTGGCCACCTAGCCTATATTCCGTCTGCGGTCTTCTGTGCCCTTCCACGATCTTCATGACTTTGCATTTGGCGGGGTTAAATTCGAGAAGCCAGTTGCTGGACCAGGTGTCCAGTCTGTCCAGGTCTCTTTGAAGTCCTGCCTGATCCTCATCTGATTTAATTCTCCTCATTAACTTCACATCATCTGCGAACAGGGACACTTCTGAGTCTAACCCTTCCATCAAGTCGTTCACATATACCAAAAATAGCACTGGTCCTAGGACAAACCCCTTTGGGCCCCCGCTCGTCACAGGTGCCCACTGTGATACCTCATCACGTACCATGGCTCGTTGTTGCCTCCCTATCAGGTATTCTCTGATCCATTGCAATGCCCTTCCTGTTATATGCGCCTGATCCTCTAGCTTCTGCACTAATCTCTTGTGAGGAACTGTGTCAAAGGCCTTCTTGCAGTCCAAGAAGATGCAATCAACCCACCCCTCTCTCTCGTGTCTTCTGTTACTTTATCATAAAACTCCAGAAGGTTTGTGACAGGATTTGCCTTCCATGAATCCATGCTGGTTGGCGTTTATACTTTTGTTCCGTTCCAGGTGCTCCACCACTCTCCTGGAGTTTACCTGGAGAGAGTTCCGGGGGTCAACGCCCCCGCGGCCCGGTTTGTGATCAGGCCTCCTGGTGGATCAGACCCTGATCAACCAGGCTGTTACTGCTGGCTGCACGCAATCCAACATACAAGCCACAGCCCGGCTGGTCAGGTACCGATTTTAGGTGCTTGTCCAGTGCCAGCTTGAAGACTGCCAGGGGTCTATTGGTAATCCCCCTTATGTATGCTGGGAGGCAGTTGAACAGTCTCGGGCCCCTGACACTTATTGTATTGTCTCTTAACGTGCTAGTGACACCCCTGCTTTTCATTGGGGGGATGTTGCATCGTCTGCCAAGTCTTTTGCTTTCGTTGCCTGGACCTTACCTGGAGAGAGTTCCGGGGGTCAACGCCCCCGCGGCCCGGTCTGTGACCAGGCCTCCTGGTGGATCAGAGCCTGATCAACCAGGCTGTTGCTGCTGGCTGCACGCAAACCAACGTACGAGCCACAGCCCGGCTGATCAGGAACTGACTTTAGGTACTTGTCCAGTGCCAGCTTGAAGACTGCCAGGGGTCTGTTGGTAATCCCCCTTATGTGTGCTGGGAGGCAGTTGAACAGTCTCGGGCCCCTGACACTTATTGTATGGTCTCTTAACGTGCTAGTGACACCCCTGCTTTTCATTGGGGGGATGGTGCATCGTCTGCCAAGTCTTTTGCTTTCGTAGTGAGTGATTTTCGTGTGCAAGTTCGGTACTAGTCCCTCTAGGATTTTCCAGGTGTATATAATCATGTATCTCTCCCTCCTGTGTTCCAGGGAATACAGGTTTAGGAACCTCAAGCGCTCCCAGTAATTGAGGTGTTTTATCTCCGTTATGCGCGCCGTGAAAGTTCTCTGTACATTTTCTAGGTCGGCAATTTCACCTGCCTTGAAAGGTGCTGTTAGTTGCGAGTGATTTTCGTGTGCAAGTTCGGTACTAGTCTCTCTAGGATTTTCCAGGTGCATATAATCACGTATCACTCCCGCCTTCGTTCCAGGGAAAACAGATTCAGGAACTTCAAGCACTCCCAGTAATTGAGGTGTTTTATCTCCGTTATGTGCGCCGTGAAGGTTCTCTGTACATTTTCTAGGCCAGCAATTTCACCTGCCTTGAAAGGTGCTGTTAGTGTGCAACAATATTCCAGCCTAGATAGAACAAGTGACCTGAAGAGTGTCATCATGGGCTTGGCATCCCTAGTTTTGAAGGTTCTCATTATCCATCCTGTCATTTTTCTGGCAGCTGCGATTGATACAATGTTATGGTCCTTGAAGGTGAGATCCTCCGACATGATCACTCCCAGGTCTTTGACGTTGGTTTTTTGCTCTATTTTGTGGCAGGAATTTGTTTTGTACTCTCATGACTTTGCATACTATACACATCAGTGACACAGGTCTATAGTTTAGTGCCTCTTTTCTGTCTCCTTTTTTAAAAATGGTAACTTCATTTGCCGTCTTCCATACCTCAGGTAGTTGCCCAGTTTCCAGGGATGTGTTGAAGATTGTGGTAAGTGGCACATACAGCATATCTGCTCCCTCTCTAAGGACCCACAGGGAGATGTTGTTCGGTCCCATTTTTATGAGCAGTGCAACCCCTCCACCCCGTCTACTCCTTCTATCTTTCCCCAGGATCTGATATCCCGGTGGGAAGATTGCATCTGTTATTGTCTCAGTGAGTTTCGTTTCTGTGACTGCTATGATGTCTGGGGATTTCTTGCTGATTCTTTCGTGCCACTCCTCATATTTATTCGTTATTCTGTCCACGTTTGTGTACCAAACCTTCAGCTTTTCTATCACTGTGGTCCTGGGAGAATACTGGGGTTGGGGGAGTGAGAGCCTTGGTGGGGGCCTATGGGGTGCTGTTGTGTGGGTGGGGTTTGTGATGAGGGGTGGGGTCAGAATGCCCATAGGGGCAGCTGTTGGGGTGAGGTTTGTGATGTGGGGGTTGGTGGCAGAGGGAACAGTGTGTGGGTTCTGGTTTAGATTGCTCAGTTGCGTTGGGATTGTCGTGGTTGGAGTCCTTCTGCGGGAGTTTCTACGGGTGTGTTTGCCCTTCCTCCTGTGTCTGGGTCCTGCTCATCTTCATCATTGCCTCTTGTCCCTCCTTGTGTCTCTGTACCCTCTCTTTCAGTGTAGTCCTTTCTTCTTGTGTTCTGTCGCGATAGAGGTATACTCTCTGGTACCCCGGCTTGTCCCTCAGTCGTGCTTTCTCTTGCAGGATCATGGTTCGAGCTGATTCTTCCTTGAAAATTACTTTGACAGGCCTTTTCCTTCCACTCGCAAACCACCCAATTCTCCGAAAATTTGCCACCTGGGTCATATCGTTCTCACCTATTGTTTTCATGATGCCTTCAATCATTTTTTCCTCCTCCTGTTTTATTTCTTCGAAGTTGTCCCCTTCGGCTTTTTGGAGCCCGTTGACAAAACCTGACCTCTCCCTTTCCTCCTCCCACTGAG
Source organism: Cherax quadricarinatus (assembly GCF_026875155.1). Lineage (NCBI taxonomy): Eukaryota > Metazoa > Arthropoda > Malacostraca > Decapoda > Parastacidae > Cherax > Cherax quadricarinatus. Next base: position 24,071,973 of record NC_069468.1, read on the forward strand.
TCTCCATTTGCATCCTCTGAGGTGTTTTAGTTCCTTCCATTGAGATGTTCTGGCCTTCAATCCCTGTCCTTGCTGAAACTTCTATGCTCAGTAAACTGTCTTTCATGATCAGCTACTGCAGTTGGCATATAACATACCTTCACTGTCTTCAGACCTGTCATTTGATCTTAGTGTGCTCCTCGTCTTTTTCCTGGCCCCACGTGGGTCTGATAGGGCCTTCATGTATGGCATATCTCCTTTGTTTCTTACCGTCCCCTTGTCTGTGCCTGACATAGAATTTCCTGATGTCACATCTGAATTATCGTTTGTCTCTCTAATCTGTTTTAGGTTTTTTAGTTCCTCTTCTAAGCACTGTATCCTAGCTTCTGCTGCTAAGACTTGTAGCTCCCACTTCCTGCACTCTTCAGTTATCCTCTCCTCAATTATCTTGCCAAGCTTTTCTATCTTCCATCCACACTCTTCCTCCCTTTTTTGGAGCACTAACTCCCAATCTTTCCTCCCTGGTTCATCCACCAGATCTCTGATGTATGTGTGTGTGTACTCACCTAGTTGAGGTTGCAGAGGTCGAGTCCTAGCTCCTGGTCCCGCTTCTTTGCTGGTCACTACTAGGTCACTCTCCCTGAACCATGAGCTTTATCATACCCCTGCTTAAAGCTATGTATGGATCCTGCCTCCATTACATTGCTTCCCAAACTATTCCACTTCCTGACTACTCTGTGGCTGAAGAAATACTTCCTAACATCCCTGTGATTCATCTGTGTCTTCAACTTCCAACTGTGTCCCATTGTTGCTGTGTCCCATCTCTGGAACATCCTGTCTTTGTCCAGCTTGTCAATTCCTCTCAGTATTTTGTATGTCGTTATCATGTCCCCCCTATCTCTCCTGTCCTCCAGCATCATCAGGTCGATTTCCCTTAATCTCTCCTCGTAGGACATACCTCTTAGCTCTGGGACTAGTCTTGTTGCAAACCTTTGCACTTTCTCTAGTTTCTTTACGTGCTTGGGTAAGTGTGGGTTCCAAACTGGTGCCGCATACTCCAATATGGGCCTAACGTACACGGTGTACAGAGCCCTGAACGATTCCTTATTAAGATTTCGGAATGTTGTTCTGAGGTTTGCTAGGCGCCCATATGCTGCAGCAGTTATTTGGTTGATGTGCGCTTCAGAAGATGTGACTGATGTTATACTCACTCCAAGATCTTTTTCCTTGAGTGAGGTTTGTAGTCTCTGGCCTCCCTGCAGTCTTCTTTACCCTTCCCCAATCTTCATTACTTTGCACTTTGTGGGGTTGAACTCCAGGAGCCAATTGCTGGACCAGGTCTGCAGTCTGTCCAGATCCCTTTGTAGTTCTGGCTGGTCTTTGATCGAATGAATTCTTCTCATCAACTTCACGTCATCTGCAAACAAGGACACTTCAGAGTCTATTCCTTCCGTCATGTCGTTCACAAATACCAGAAACAGCACTGGACCCGCTGGTCACAGGTGCCCACTCTGACACCTCGCCATGTACCATGACTCGCTGCTGTCTTCCTGACAAGTATTCCCTGATCCATTGTAGTGCCTTCCCTGTTATCCCTGCTTGGTCCTTCAGTTTTTGCACTAATTTCTTGTATGGAACTGTGTCAAACGCCTTCTTGCAGTCCAAGAAAATGCAATCCACCCACCCCTCTCTCTCTCTTGTCTTACTGCTGTCACCATGTTATAGAACTCCAGTAGGTTTGTGTCACAGGATTTCCCGTCCCTGAAACCATGTTGGCTGCTGTTGATGAGATCATTCCTTTCTAGGTGTTTCACCACTCTTCTCCTGATAATCTTCTCCATGACTTTGCATACTATACATGTCAGTGACACTGGTCTGTAGTTTAGTGCTTCGTGTCTGTCTCCTTTTCTAAAGATTGGGGCTACATTTGCTGTCTTCCATGCCTCAGGCAATCTCCCTGTTTCGATAGATGTATTGAATATTGTTGTTAGGGGTACATATAGCGCCTCTGCTCCCTCTCTCAGGACCCATGGGGAGATGTTATCTGGTCCCATTGCCTTTGAGGTATCTAGCTCACTCAGAAGCCTTTTCACTTCTTCCTCGGTTGTGTGTATTGTGTCCAGCACTTGGTGGTGTGCCCCACCTCTCCGTTTTTCTGGAGCCCCTTCTGTCTACTCTGTGAACACTTCTTTGAATCTCTTGTTGAGTTCCTCACATACTTCACAGTCATATCTTGTTGTCTCTCCTCCTTCCTTCCTTAGCCTGATTACCTGGTCCTTGACTGTTGCTTTCCTCCTGATGTGGCTGTATAACACCTTCGGGTTAGATTTGGCTTTCGCTGCTATGTCGTTTTCATATTGTCGTTGGGCATCCCTTCTTATCTGTGCATGTTCATTTCTGGCTCTACGACTGCTCTCCTTATTCTCCTGGGTCCTTTACCTTCTATATTTCTTCCATTCCATAGCACACTTGGTTTTTGCCTCCCTGCACCTTTGGGTGAACCATGGGCTCATTCTGGCTTTTTCATTATTCCTGTTACCCTTGGGTACAAACCTCTCCTCAGCCTCCTTACACATTGTTGTTACATATTCCATCATCTCATTAACTGGCTTCCCTGCCAGTTCTCTGTCCCACTGAACCCTGTTCAGGAAGTTCCTCATTCCCGTGTAGTCCCTTTTATTGTAGTTTGGCCTCATTCACCCTGGCCTTCCTGCTACCCCATCCACTTGTAGCTCTGCTGTGTATTCAAAGCTTAAAACCACATGATCGTTGGCTCCAAGGGGTCTTTCATATGTGATGTCCTCAATATCTGCACTACTCAAGGTGAATATTAGGTCCAGTCTTGCTGGTTCATCCTCTACTCTCCCTTTTGTAGTGTCCCTTACGTGTTGGTACATGAAGTTTTCCAGTACCACCTCCATCACCTTAGCCCTTCATGTATCTTGGCCCCCATGTGGCTCCAAGTTCTCCCAATCGATTTCCTTGTGGTTAAAGTCACCCATGATCAGGAGCTTTGCCCTGCATGCATGAGCTCTTCTGGCCACTGCAGCCAGTGTGTCAACCATCGCTCTATTGCTCTCGTCGTACTCTTGCCTTGGTCTGGAAAATCTCCCAGCTCCTGCCCCAAACATCTTGCTACTGGGATATATCAGCAAATAATATTTTAGCAGAGATCGCCCAAGGAGGCAACTCAGATGAAAATTCATACACACACGAGCTATTAAATCTCTGCACCAAATTCACTTAAACCAGCAAATATTAGAACCTACAAGACTAGTCGTTGTCTTCACATAATTCAACTTCAGTAACAAAAACATACAATGGGAACAAGACAACCATATCCAAAATAAAACCAGCTGGGAATATATCCTAAACAATATGGATCCGTAAAGTAAAAGGACACAAGTACAACTAATGTGACATTTATTGTGGCAACGTTTCGCTCTCCAGGAGCTTTATCAAGCCATTACAAACAATACATGGACACAGAGGGTATATAAAGGCTCTGAGTGAGGTGCAATACTAGTGAGGTACCATTTCGATGTTCACTAGTGGTAGTAGTAGTAATAAAGTTGGTAGAATTACCGACAATATGTAAAGTAAAAGGACACAAGTGCAACTAATGTGACATTTATTGTGGCAAAAGTTTCGCTCTCCAGGAGCTTTATCAAGCATTTACAAACAATACATGGACACAGAGGATATATAAAGGCTCAGAGTGAGTGTGATACTAGTGAGGTACCATATCGATGTTCACTAGTGGTAGTAGTAGTAGTAGTAGTAGTAGTAAGTAGTGGTAGTGACAAAAGTAATACAATATGGTAGAGCAATTATTCGTACATGAGTAAAAGGATATAAAAGTATTACTTGGGTAACATAAAAATAGGTTGGACAAATAATAAACGGGAATGAGGAGCTTGTTTCAGTGTTCACTCTCTGTGCTTTGTGTAGTATAACAGGAGAGACTATGTGATGGCAGGGTTTACTGTTTTCAGGAGGATTCTTGCTAGACTTCTGAGATGGTGAAGTTTGCCGTTGTTTTTTTTAATTTGGGTATTCGATCAGTGCTGATTCAAGGCACTGCTTTGTGCGGAAATTATTTTCTTTTATCACTAATTGGGCGTCTCTGAATTTCATAAGATGATGGTGGAATTTCGGTGTTGTACACAGGCGTTGTTTAAGTTGTCGTTCCTACATGCGTATATGTGTTCATTGAGGCGGGTGTCGAGGTTTCTTGCTGTTTCACCTATGTAGATCTTGTCACAGCCTCCACAGGGTATAGTGTAAACTCCTGATCGCTGTTTCGAATACAATTAAACAAAACAACGGCAGCTTCACCATCTCCGAAGTCTTAGCAAGAATCCTCCTGAAAACAGTAAACCCTGCCATCACATAGTCTCTCCTGTTATACTACACAAAGCACAGAGAGTGAACACTGAAACAAGCTGCCTCATTCCAGTTTATATTTGTCCAACCTATTTTTATGTTACCCAAGTAATAGCTTTTATATCCTTTTACTCATGTACGAATTAATTGCTCTACCATATTGTATTACTTTTGTCACTACTACTACTACTACTACTACTACTACTACTACCACTAGTGAACATCGATATGGTACCTCACTAGTATTCACCTCACTCTGAGCCTTTATATATCCTCTGTGTCCATGTATTGTTTGTAATGGCTTGATAAAGCTCCTGGAGAGCGAAACGTTTCCACAATAAATGTCACATTAGTTGCACTTGTATCCTTTTACTTTACGTAGTAGTAGTAGTAACAAAAATAATACAATATGGAAGAGCAAATAATTCGTACATGAGTAAAAGGATATAAAAGCTATTACTTGGGTAACATAAAAATAGGTTGGACAAATATAGACTGGAAAGAGGCAGGTTTTTTTCGGTGTTCACTCTGTAATGTGCTTTGTGTAGTATAACAGGAGAGACTATGTGATGGCAGGGTTTACTGTTTTCAGGAGGATTCTTGCTAAGACTTCGGAGATGGTGAAGCTGCCGTTGTTTTGTTTAATTGTATTCGAAACAGCGATCAGTGCTGATTCAAGGCACTTGCGTCTGCGGAAATTAGTTTCTTTGATCACTACAATTAAACAAAACAACGGCAGCTTCACCATCTCTGAAGTCTTAGCAAGAATCCTCCTGAAAACAGTAAACCCTGCCATCACATAGTCTCTCCTGATGGACTGAACACATCGACTCCAGGTTGAGGGACTGATTACCTCATTCTCCTCCTCTCCTTACGCCTTCCTCTTTGTATTGGACTGATGAAGCCACTGTGTGGCGAAACGTTTCCTGAATAAAGATTCATCACAACTCTCCTGTTATACTACACAAGCACATTACAGAGAGTGAACACCGAAAAAACCTGCCTCTTTCCAGTCTATATTTGTCCAACCTATTTTTATGTTACCCAAGTAATAGCTTTTATATCCTTTTACTCATGTACGAATTATTTGCTCTTCCATATTGTATTATTTTTGTTACTACTACTACTACTACTACTACTACTACTACTACTACTACTACTACTACTACTACTACTACTACTACCACTAGTGAACATCGAAATGGTACCTCACTAGTATTGCACCTCACTCAGAGTCTTTATATACCCTCTGTGTCCATGTCTTGTTTGTAATGGCTTGATAAAGCTCCTGGAGAGCGAAACGTTGCCACAATAAATGTCACATTAGTTGCACTTGTGTCCTTTTACTTTACGGATCCATATTGTTTAGGATATATTCCCAGCTGGTTTTATTTTGGATATGGTTGTCTTGTTCCCATTGTATTTTTTGTTACTGAAGTTGAATTATGTGAAGACAACGACTAGTCTTGTAGGTTCTAATATTTGCTGGTTTAAGTGAATTTGGTGCAGAGATTTAATAGCTCGTGTGTGTATGAATTTTCATCTGAGTTGCCTCCTTGGGCGATCTCTGCTAAAATATTATTTGCTGATATATCCCAGTAGCAAGATGTTTGGGGCAGGAGCTGGGAGATTTTCCAGACAGTGGTCAGTTTTCAGAAGTTGTTCCTGGAATAGCTGGGAAGTTGCATCCTGAGGCTTGTGTACCACCACAATGACAAGGTTTTGATTTTCATTCTTTACCGCCCAAACTTCAACTACATCATTTGAGGTGTTTAGAAGTTCTGAGCAAATGAGCGACTCTGTGACATACAGCCCCCCCCCCCCCTCCACTGGGTTATAACCGGGATCTATGTTTCGTTGTTAAAATGATCCTTTACGTGGGTCTCTGTGAAAGCCGCAAACATTGCATTTGACTAAAGTACTCCTATGGGTTTAGCGCCCCAATTACTGTAATATGCAAAAATTTTAAATGTAGGGACACATTCGATTTGGCGGGAAATTTAAATTTGGCGGGGATTTAAAATTTCGCTGGAAAAGGCGCTTAAAGTTATGCAATATATAAAAGGCGCGCGGCGAAGATTGTCGATAATAATAATTTTTATAGTGACCTGACACATGACTGAAGGATACTTGGCCGAACAGACATTTCACTGACGGACATTTCACCGAATGGAAAATTAGGTTAGCTTAGGTGATGAATGCCATTTCGTCCGTTCGGCCAAATATCCGTTTGCCATCTGTTCGGGAGCCGATTTTTATAGAGGTGGACCGGTAAGCCAGCGGAAGTCCTCAGTCAGATAACCGAAATCTGCAGGTGTGGGTCATGACTAAGACATTCGTCAGGAAACACTTGTTCTGTTTCCTGACAAACATTATACCTACCTACCGAAGGTTAACATTTTGGTTCACTACATGTTGTGAACGGCGCCTCAAGTGTAAACACAAGGTAACATTACTGGTTTTTAGATCTACTTCGAAATTTATTGAATTTTAACGTTAGAATTTTGCTTCTCTAGTTCCCTCAAGGAAGGTTCATTGATGCTGGTAAGAGGCTCTTGATCTGGGGAATTGGATCTGTGCTTCAGTTCTATGAGCTGAGTCTTAATACCTTCTTCCCCCCCCCACAGGTGCTGTATAATGCTGCTGTTTTAGCGCTCCCTCATGATTATAATTATTATTATAATTTACATGTCTGGTGTTCTTAAGGTTTGTCAAGTGTAACAGTGTATGTTTTTGTGTAGATGATTCTTAATGTTTGGGAGGGTAGTTAAACCTTAGTGATGATGATGATGATGATGATGATGATGATGCCGCTGCTGCTGCTACTGCTGCCGCCTCTGCTGCTGCTGCTACTGCTGCCGCCTCTGCTGCCTCTGCTGCTGCTGCTACTGCTGCCTCTGATGCTGCTGCTACTGCTGCCGCCTCTGCTGCCTCTGCTGCTGCTGTACTGCTGCGCCTCTGCTGCTGCTGCTACTGCGCCGCCTCTGCTGCTGCTGCTACTGCTGCCGCCTCTACTGCCTCTGCTGCTGCTGCTACTGCTGCCGCCTCTGCTGCTGCTGCTACTGCTGCCGCCTCTGCTGCCTCTGCTGCTGCTGCTACTGCTGCCTCTGATGCTGCTGCTACTGCTGGCCCTACTGCCTCTGCTGCTGCTGCTACTGCTGCCGCCTCTGCTGCTGCTGCTACTGCTGCCGCCTCTGCTGCCTCTGCTGCTGCTGCTACTGCTGCCTCTGATGCTGCTGCTACTGCTGCCGCCTCTGCTGCCTCTGCTGCTGCTGCTACTGCTGCCGCCTCTGCTGCCTCTGATGCTGCTGCTACTGCTGCCGCCTCTGCTGCTGCTGCTACTGCTGCCGCCTCTGCTGCCTCTGCTGCTGCTGCTACTGCTGCCTCTGATGCTGCTGCTACTGCTGCCGCCTCTGCTGCCTCTGATGCTGCTGCTACTGCTGCCGCCTCTACTGCCTCTGCTGCTGCTGCTGTTGCTGCTGGTGCTGCTGGTGCTGCTGCTGGTGCTGCTGCTGGTGCTGCTGCTGGTGCTGCTGCTGGTGCTGCTGCTGGTGCTGCTGCTGGTGCTGCTGGTGCTGCTGCTGCTGGTGCTGCTGCTGGTGCTGCTGCTGGTGGTGCTGCTGCCGCCTCTGCTGCTGCTGCTTCTGCTGCTGCTGCTACTTCAGCTGCTGCTGCCGCCTCTGCTACTGCTGCTTCTGCTGCTACTTCAGCTGCTGCTGCCTCTGCTGCTGCTGCTTCTGCTGCCTCTGCTGCTGCTGCCGCTGCTTCAGCTGCTGCTAGATAGGCATTATATTTATACGGTGACCAGTTGTATACTAGGTGAGAGTTTACTTTTAGGTATTAAAGTATTGAGTGTTGGTTTAAAGTTGAGATGCAGCCAGAGTGAGCCTAGTGTAGGTGAGAGGCTTTAAACCACATGAACTAGAATAAATCACTTCAGGGGACAGGAAGCGGAGTTGATTCAAGATTGGAGGGGATAGCATTAATTCCTTGGATCAAGAGCCATCTTCATAAAGTCTCATTTGAATATTTGCATTAAAATTAAGTATTTGTTTGAATTAGCTGTGATAATCTCCAAAATTTCTTGAAGTAATTTTCTATTATTATTTATTTTATTTTTAGTAAAATTTATATTTTTAGCATAATATGATAATGATATAATTGGTTGTGTTGCTAGGAGGTCCATGATATATTCTTAGCGTCTTCTAACCTCAGCTACGGCACCTAGACCACACTAGGTATAGTAGCTGCTGCTCAAAGCTATCAAGATTTAGATTAGCTTCAGCTCACTCAACAGATTTAGGAGGTATAGCTGAACCTTGCCAAGATATCCAAGAGTTTAGATCAACAATTTCTAAAGACCCAATAATTTTAGTATATTAGAAGAATAGCAAATCTAGCCCACAAATGATCCTGGAGCTGTAGATCAACTCTCTCAAAGAGACCCAAGTATTTTCAATGCCCCGTGGCTGGGTAGTTCTGAAGTTCTCGCTTCACACAGCGAGGGTCTGGCTTCGATTCCCAGAGAGGGTAGAAACATTGGGCGTGTTTCTTTACACTGGTTGTCTATCTTCACCTGGGTGTTAATGGACTGGTGTGGGTGGCATCCTGGGACACCGACCTAATTTGCGGGAAATGCTCAGCATAACAAGGGGCTTTCTATATAGCAGTGATGTTATTGATGTCAGCTAGGACTGTATACCTTGTACATGTACTTGTAGTAAATAGATATTATTATTATTATGATTATTATTACAGAGACACAGTAGAGGAGAACCCAGTTAAATAACAATACACATGTTGGAACGTAGCGGCGATAATCTTAGTGTTTTCTGATGAAATTGCTGCATGACCCTTGTAGGTTTAGCGCTCTAATTGATTATAATAATTCTGACGAAATTGAGTTTTAAAGTCACACAGACTGGTTTTTAATTGTTTTATATTATACTTGCAAATGTGTTACTCAGCCTAAAACTACATTCAACTTTCCTTTCGATTTGACTCTTTAGCAATGTAAATTTAAGACTAAAAAGCCTATTGCACGGGACAATGCATAATTTAAATTCTTTCTTTCAACACACTGGCCGTATCCCACCGAGGCGGGGTGGCCCAAAAGGAAAAATGGAAACTTCTCCTTTCAAATTTAGTAATATATACAGGAGAAGAGGTTACTAGCCCCTTGCTCCCGGCATTTTAGTCGCCTCTTACAACACGCATGGCTTACGGAGGAAGAATTCTGTTCCACTTCCCCATGGAGATAAGAGGAAATAAACAAGAACAGAACTAGAAAGAAAATAGAAGAAACCAGGGGGTATGATTATATGACTTGTACATGTATGAGTTGTGAACCTAAGTTAAATAGAAGTAGCAGAACGTACCTGAAATTCTTGCATGGTCATGAGACAGAAAAAAGGACACCAGCAATCCTACCATCAGGTAAAACAATTACAGGCTTTCGTTTTACACTCACTTTGTCAGGCAAGTAGTACCTGTCCCTGGGCGGTTGCTGTCTACTAACCTACTACCTACATAATTTAAATATATATATATATATATATATATATATATAATATTATATATATATATACTATATATATATATTATATATAATATATAATATATATATTGTGACCACGAACTGTGGTATTGATCAATAACAACATTGCACTAGCCAAGGACTCGAACCCATGCTGCTATGGCCTGCCTCATGGTGGGCGAAACACACATGACGCCCTAATCCATGGACCATGAGCCCACCATAGGCAGGCGAAAGCAGCATGAGTTCGAGTCCTTGGCTAGTGCAGTGTTGTTATTGATATATATATATATTATATATATATATATTATATATATAATGTGTGTGTGTGTGTGTGTGTGTGTGTGTGTGTGTGTGTGTGTGTGTGTGTGTGTGAGTGTGTGTGTGTGTGTGTGTGTGTGTTGTGTGTGTGGTGTGTGTGTAACATTTTTTATTTTGGAGTGATTATTAGGAAAATATTTACTAATTCACTAGTGGTTATGAAGTGGTTGTTAGGTGTACCACAGGTGACTGATGATTGAGAGCCGTTGTGAGAAATTACCTGCACGAGGTTTACAGGGCATTACCTGAATTATTATATGTAAGTAATTTGGGTGAGGTAAGTGGGACTTAGTCACAGTAAGTCACAGGACTGTCACTCCCTCGATGCCCACTCCTCGATGCCCACTCCTTCACCACTCCTCGATGCCCACTCCTTCATCACTCCTCGATGCCCACTCCTTCACCACTCCTCGATGCCCACTCCTTCACCACTCCTCGATACCCACTCCTTCACCACTCCTCGATGCCCACTCCTTCACCACTCCGATGCCCACTCCTTCACTCCTCGATGCCCACTCCTTTCACCACTCCTCGATGCCACCGACCTTACACCACTCTCGATGCCCATCCTACACTCCTCAGATAACACCCTTCACATCCGATGCCAATTTCAACATGTCTCGATGCACTGTATATAACACTCTGATCACTCCTCACCGACTCTCGTAAGCATCTTACATCTCACATAACAAGCTCGACTAAATTAAAATAGTAAAACATTAAAAATTTAATACCAATAATGTAAATTAAAATAGTTTGGATCTATATACAAATTTTATAAGGAAGCAATCTCCAGAAAGGATTAAATGGAAAACTAATGCAACATGACTGGAGATTTTAATTAACAGGTACGATGTATCAAAAGTTCATAATTACACTAATTTATAGTACCACTTACCCATTTATATTGTAGCTGGATACACTTACAATGTTTACTATAGTTTATAGATCCGATCTGGCCAGTGAGAATCTAAATGAATAGACTGAATGCATACATAACTGGAGTGCTGTATGGCAACCTTCATTATTCCATCTGTCACCACCTAATTCCGGGCCGCGCAAATTCTCTGTCACCATGCTTCAGGAGCATCAGTATTTATTATAGCTTCAGGCCGATCCATTATATGGCTGCGATGTGCTGGTTATGATGATTTTACCACAATCCACAGAGTTGACACATTAATTCACTCTGCGTCCTCCTCCCCATATCACTCCGCAGGCGCTGACAATCCTCTCACAAAAGTTCAGCACTACATCAACCCCTATAGGAAGGTTCCTAATGATTTGGTGAGGTTTGTTTAGGACTGGATCTGGCTCCAGTTCCCCGAACTTAAGGCTGAATGCCCAAACAAATCCCTTCCAGGCGCGTATAATCCTCCGGTTTGCGTTCCGCTTGATTTAATAAGTATAATAATTAAATTATTATTTATTATATCACACTGGCCGATTCCCACAGGCAGGTGGCCCGAAAAGAAAACTTTCACCATCATTCCAGCTCAATCACGGTCTTGCCGGGTTGCTGTTACCTACATGTTTTAAACTGTAACATTAACACCCTCTTCAGAGTGAGGCATTGTACGTTCCACTCCAGGACTCAGTCCGGCTGCAGGTATTCCCTGGTTCCTCTGGTTCCTACTGGATTCACCATAATCATAACTGTACCTTGCTCCGAGTGATGATTTTGAGTGGTAACCTAGCTACCACTCATAATCATGAGTGGTAACCTAGCTACCACTCATAATCAGCCGAAGTACTCTGGTATACATTTACATTTTCTTATTGATATGAATTTGATTTTATATACCAGGTTTGTGGTTCAAGGTCAACGAACCGATGAAAAGGACTTACCTGGAGGAGTAATTCTGACGCAACCCGGTAGACACACAACATGGTGAGCTGGTAGACACATAACATGGTGGACTGGTAGACACATAACATGGTGGGCTGGTAGACACATAACACGGTGAGCTGGTAGACACATAACATGGTGGGCTGGTAGACACACAACATGGTGGGCTGGTAGACACATAACATGATGGGCTGGTAGACACATAACATGGTGGGCTGGTAGACACATAACATGGTGGGCTGGTAGACACACAACATGGTGGGCTGGTAGACACACAACATGGTGGCTGGTAGACACACAACATGGTGGGCTGGTAGACACATAACATGGTGGCTGGTAGACACATAACATGGTGGGCTGGTAGACACACAACATGGTGGGCTGGTAGACACACAACATGGTGGGCTGGTAGACACACAACATGGTAGGTCAGTAGACACATAACATGGTGGGTTGGTAGACACATAACATGGTGGGCTGGTAGACACATAACATGGTGGGCTGGTAGACACACAACATAGTGGGCTGGTAGACACACAACATGGTGGGCTGGTAGACACACAACATGGTGGGCTGGTAGACACATAACATGGTGGGCTGGTAGACACATAACATGGTGGGCTGGTAGACACATAACATGGTGGGCTGGTAGACACATAACATGGTGGGCTGGTAGACACAAACATGGTGGGCTGGTAGACACAACATGGTGGGCTGGTAGACACATAACATGGTGGGCTGGTAGACACATAACATGGTGGGCTGGTAGACACAACATGGTTTACTGGTAGACACAACATGGTGGACTGGTAGACACAACATGGTGGGCTGGTAGACACACAACACGGTGAGCTGGTAGACACATAACACGGTGAGCTGGTAGACACACAACACGGTGAGCTGGCAGACACATAACATGGTGGACTGGTAGACACATAACATGGTGGGCTGGTACACACATAACACGGTGAGCTGGTAGACACATAACATGGTGGGCTGGTAGACACATAACATGGTGGGCTGGTAGACACAACATGGTTTACTGGTAGACACAACATGGTGGACTGGTAGACGCAACATGGTGAACTTGTAGACACATGGTGGGCTGGTAGACACAACATAGTGGGCTGGTAGACACAACATGGTTTATTGGTAGACACAACATGGTGAGCTGGTAGACACAACATGTTGGGCTGGTAGACACAACATGGTGGACTGGTAGACACAACATGGTGGGCTGGTAGAAACAACATGGTTGGCTGGTAGACACAACATGGTGGGCTGGTAGACAGAATATGGTGGGCTGGTAGACACAACATGGTGAGCTGGTAGACACAACATGGGCTGGTAGACACAACATGGTGGGCTGGTAGACACAACATGGTGGGCTCGTAGACACAACATGGGCTGGTAGACACAACATGGTGAGCTGGTAGACAAAACATGGGCTGGTAGACACAACATGGTGGGTTGGTAGACACAATATGGTGGGCTCGTAGACACATGGTGGACTGGTAGACACAACATGGTGGGCTGGTAGACACAACATGGTGGGATAGTAGGCACAACATGGTGGGCTGGTAGACACAACATGGTGGGCTGGTAGACACAACATGGTGGGCTGGTAGACACACATGGTGGGCTGGTAGACACAACATGGTGGACTGGTAGACACAACATGGTGGGCTGGTAGACACACAACATGGTGGGCTGGTAGACACGTAACATGGTGGGCTGGTAGACACAACATGGTGGTCTGGTAGATACAACATGGTGGGCTGGTAGACACATAACACGGTGGGCTGGTAGACACAACATGGTGGACTGGTAGACACAACATGGTGGGCTGGTAGACACAACATGGTGGACTGGTAGACACACCATGGTGGAGTGGTAGACACAACATGGTGGGCTGGTAGACACAACATGGTGGGCTGGTAGACACAACATGGTGGGCTGGTAGACACAACATGGTGGGCTGGTGGACACATGACATGGTTGGCTGGTAGACACAACATGGTGGGCTGGTAGACACAACATGGTGGGCTGGTAGACACGACATGGTGGACTGGTAGACACAACATGGTGGAGCTGGTCAGACACAACATGGAGGGCTGGTAGACACAACATGGTGGACTGGTAGACACAACATGGTGGACTGGTAGACACAACATGGTTGGCTGGTAGACACAACATGGTGGGCTGGTAGACATAACATGGTGGGCTGGTAGACACAACATGGTGGGCTGGTAGACACAACATGGTGGCTGGTAGACACAACATGATGGGCTGGTAGACACAACATGGTGGACTGTAGACACAACATGTGGCTGGTAGACACAACATGGTGGGCTGGTAGACAACAACATGGTGGGCTGGTAGACACAACATGGTGGGCTGGTAGACACAACATGGTGGGCTGGTAGACACAACATGGTGGACTGGTAGACACAACATGGTGGACTGGTAGACACAACATGGTGGACTGGTAGACACAACATGGTGGGCTGTTAGACTACAACATGGTGGGCTGGTAGACACAACATGGTGGGTGGTAGACACACATGGTGGGCTGGTAGACACAACATGGTGGGCTGGTAGACACAACATGGTGGGCTGGTAGATACAAACATGGTGGGCTGGTAGACACATACATGGTGGGCTGGTAGACACAACATGGTGGTCTGGTAGACACAACATGGTGGACTGGTAGACACAACATGGTGGGCTGGTAGACACAACATGGTGGGGAGACAACTGGTGGGCTGAGACACAACATGGTGGGCTGGTAGACACAACATGGTGGACTGGTAGACACAACATGGTGGGCTGGTAGACACAACATGGTGGGCTGGTAGACAACAACATGGTGGGCTGGTAGACACAACATGGTGGGCTGGTAGAACACAACATGGTGGGCTGTGACAAGGTGGGGGTAGCACATACATGGTGGCTGGTAGACACAACATGGTGGGCTGGTAGACACAACATGGTGGGCTGGTAGACACAACATGGTGGACTGGTAGACACAACATGGTTGGCTGGTAGACACAACATGGTGGACTGGTAGACACAACATGGTGGGCTGGTAGACACAACATGGTGGCTGGTAGACACAACATGGTGGGCTGGTAGACACAACATGGTGGGCTGGTAGACACAACATGGTGGGCTGGTAGACACAACATGGTGGGCTGGTAGACACAACATGGTGGGCTGGTAGACACAACATGGTGGGCTGGTAGACACAACATGGTGGACTGGTAGACACAACATGGTGGACTGGTAGACACAACATGGTGGACTGGTAGACACAACATGGTGGGCTGGTAGACACAACATGGTGGGCTGGTAGACACAACATGGTGGGCTGGTAGACACAACATGGTGGGCTGGTAGACACAACATGGTGGACTGGTAGACACAACATGGTGGGCTGGTAGACACAACATGGTGGGCTGTAGATACACCATGGTGGGCTGGTAGACACAACATGGTGGGCTGGTAGACACAACATGGTGGGCTGGTAGACACAACATGGTGGGCTGGTAGACACAACATGGTGGGCTGGTAGACACAACATGGGGACTGGTAGACACAAACATGGTGGACTGGTAGACACAACATGGTGGCTGGTAGACACAACATGGTGGACTGGTAGACACAACATGGTGGACTGGTAGAGACTTGTGACGTAAGATTGTAATCTTTAACTCATTTAACATGTTAATTAAACCTCCTCTTATCTATTTAACAAAATAATAAATTATATTCTTTGTGTCACGTTATTTTCCTTCAGAAAATACCTTTATAATATTAAGTGACATAATTACAAAATAAAATATGCAAACTCTAGATAAATAAGAAATATTTATTGGGCACTAAAACATTTAATGTTTATTAATGTCTTAGCAATGTTCAATGTTAATTCTTGACAAAGAATTTTGGGTACTAAACGTCATCTTTGACCTTTCGTCTCCAAATTATGAATCAACTGATTTTTTTATGGCCATAAATGTTGGGTTAAACTTGCGTTCTCTTCTGAATGAGCGAACTGGGAGTAACAGGAATGAGGCTTCCACTGAGCGAAACGTTTTCTTAATATTAATATCCTAGCGTTTTGTTTTAATTACTTAGTGAAGGAATTTTAGTCAAGACGTTTAGGTCTTGCTGTGTCAATACAAAGGTGCGAGACGTTTAGGTCTGCCTGTGTTATTATAAAGCTGTGGACGTTTAGGTCTGCTTGTGTCATTATAAAGCTGTGAGACGTTTAGGTCTGCCTGTGTTATTATAAAGCTGTGGACGTTTAGGTCTGCTTGTGTCATTATAAAGCTGTGAGACGTTTAGGTCTGCCTGTGTTACTATAAAGCTGTGGACGTTTAGGTCTGCTTGTGTCATTATAAAGCTGTGAGACGTTTAGGTCTGCCTGTGTCATTATAAAGCTGTGAGACGTTTAGGTGTGTCTGTGTCATTATAAAGCTGTGAGACGTTTAGGTGTGTCTGTGTCATTATAAAGCTGTGAGACGTTTAGGTGTGTCTGTGTCATTATAAAGCTGTGAGACGTTTAGGTCTGTCTGTGTCATTATAAAGCTGTGAGACGTTTAGGTCTGCCTGTGTCATTATAAAGCTGTGAGACGTTTAGGTCAGCTTGTGTCATTATAAAGCTGGGAGACGTTTAGGTCGGTCTTTGTCATTATAAAGCTGGAGACGTTTAGGTTGCTGTGTCATTATAAAGCTGAGACGTTTAGGTCTGCCTGTGTCATTATAAAGCTGCGAGACGTTTAGGTCTGCCTGTGTCATTATAAAGCTGCGAGATAGCAACTTCATAATGTTGTCTATTATGGTTATAATATTGGAACTTATTTTCCCTGGTCATGTTTGTAAAAACGAGTGTGGTAACGATGAGGAAAAATTTTTAGGTTTGGAAAATAAACTACAAGCTGGAGCAATCGTTTAGTAGGTATTCTCTGGTTATGCATTTAGTACAGCTGAAGTAGATGCAGTTGAGCCGAAAGCCTGAGGCACATAATAGTAAATCGATCCCAGGGTACTGAATCTTGCTCAGGATATACACTCCTCCCAGAGTTTATGAACTGTGGCCTGGCTCATCCGGTATAATAGGTTCTAGTTGGAGACCATCAGCTGCGACACACATGTGTACTTAGTGTAGGTCGTGATATATATCCTTCTGCAACTATTTTGCTCACTACGGAATATAGTGTAGTTTATAAACACATGATTATAAACAGTCTGAAATACAGTCCACTCAGTTATTTTAATATTATTGGGGTACACATGGACTTGTGGGACACTCATCCTAGAGAAAAGAATAAAACTTCGTAGGGAAAATCAAGTTCTCCTGTAAGTGTTTGAATATTCTTCTGTTCAGCCTGTATGTATATTTATGTAAACTTATTTAAGTACAATACATTGAGCCAAAAATACAAAAGGAGTGAACACATAGATACATCTCAGACTAATCTGAACACTCGTCCAGTCCCCGCGGTGAGCCGCTGAAGTTTGCCAGGCATTTGTCCACTTCGCAACATGGTTATGAACTGTGGAGCTGGGACCATCCGGTATACATTAGGTTCTAGCTCTGTGAGGACCATCAGCTGCTGCACGACCATGGCTGAACTTTGTGTACGGCTCCGTGACTATATCATCCTTTCATGCCAACCATCTTTGCTACGGACATACGGAAAATATAGTGTAAGTTTATTAAACACATTGATTAACCAGCCTGAAAATACATGCCACTCAGTTAGGTTTTAAGTATATATATAGGGAGGTACCACCTCTGGACCTGTGCTGGGGACACTCATCCTCAGAGAAAAGAATAAACTTACTTCAGGAAAAACTCAAGGTTCTCCCCCTGAAGCTGTTTGAATATTGTCTTCTCCTACCACGCCCTATATTGTATATTATATGTAAACTTTATTTAAAGACAAAATACATTGACAAAAATACAATAAGGAGTAGAACAACATAGATAACATCTCAGAGCTACATCTCGAATACTTCGTCCAGCTCCCCGGCGGTGAGCCGCGTGCCCAGAATGTTGCAAGCATTTGTCCTCTGGATCGCAACACTGAGTCTCTGAAAGAGGAAGCTGGCCGCCCTGTGATCCTTGGTTTCTGTGATGAGTTTTTCACCCAGCTCTTTGAGGAACATTAGAGCACACATGCTTCATGCTCCAAGGGTCTCAGACCCTACTGGGATGAAGTTATAGCAAAGGGGGAAGATCTTCATATCTGCGGGTCTTCTGGGTCTCCCTGTAGCTGGAGGCTCCACCCCCTTCAGCTTCAATGTATGGCACGTAAGTGTCTGCCAATGTGGCGGCACAGGTGTAGTCCCAGGCAATCTGCTTTCCATCCTTCCAGGGTAGCATAGTGGCTCCATCAGTACGCTTTTGACTTCCGCCAGACCTCTGCACTTGGGTTTCCCGTTGAGCTGGGCAACGGGCTGTGGCGAGGCTTCTCTTTATGATGTCATTGACCTCCTCATGTCTGGCATACTTCCCTTCTGCTGTGTGACACACGAGACCATGAAGTCTGAATTCATCAGCTGTCGCCCTGCCGCAAATACACCTATGTTCGGTGAGGATGGGGCGCCTAGGTGATTGACATATATATATATATATATATATATATATATATATATATATATATATATATATATATATATATATATATATATATATATATATATATATATATATATATATAGAGTATATATGTCGTGCCGAATATGTAAAACTGGTCAATTAGCAAGAACTCATTTAAAATTAAGTCCTTTCTAAAATTTGTTCTTATACATTTAAAGATATATTTTTTCATTAATGATAATGTAAAAATTTATAATTTTGCACCAAAAGAATCTTAGAAAACTTACCTAACCTTATTATAACAAGAACAATTTATTTTAGCCTAACCCAACTAAATATATTTTAGATACTTTACAATAATTTAATACTAAACAAATGCAGTGAAATATATTTTTTTCGTTAGGTTCAGAATGATTTTGGCGAAATTATTGCATACACAAATTTTTACTCGTGTTATATGGCAAGATGAACGTTGCTATTTAAGCCAAAATCGCAAGTTCTGCCTATTCGGCACGACTATATATATATATATATATATTATATATTATATATATATATATATATATATATATATATATATATATATATTATATATATATATATATATATATATATATATATATGGCAGGGTGGCCCGAAAAATGAAAAACTTTCATCATCATTCACTCCATCACTGTCTTGCCAGAAGGGTGCTTTACACTACAGTTTTTAAACTGCAACATTAACATCCCTCCTTCAGAGTGCAGACACTGTACTTCCCATTTCCAGGACTCAAGTCCGGCCTGCCGGTTTCCCTGAATCCCTTCATAAATGTTACTTTGCTCACACTCCAACAGCACGTCAAGTATTAAAAACCATTTGTCTCCATTCACTCCATTCAAATACGCTCATGCACGCTTGCTGGAAGTCCAAGCCCCTCGCACACAAAACCTTCTTTACTCCCTCCCTCCAGCCCTTCCTAGGCCGACCCCTACCCCGCCTTCCCTCCACTACAGATTTATACACTCTTGAAGCCATTGTGTTTTGTTCCATTCTCTCTACATGTCTGAACCACATCAACAACCCCTCTTCAACCCTCTGGATAATAGTTTTGGTAATCCCACACCTCCTAATTTCCGAACTACGAATTCTCTGCATTATATTCACACCACACATTGCCCTCAGACATGACATCTCCACTGCCTCCAGCCTTCTCCTCGTTGCAACATTCATCACCCATGTTCCACACCCATACAAGAGTGTTGGTACAACTAAACACTCATACATTCCCCTTCTTGCTTCCACAGACAAAGTTCTTTGTCTCCACAGACTCCTAAGTGCACCACTCACCCTTTTCCCCTCATCAATTCTATGCTTCGACTCATCCCTGGTAGACTCATCTGCTGACACGTCCACTCCCAAATATCTGAATACATTCACCTCCTCCATACTCTCTCCCTCCAATCTGATATCCAGTCTTTCTTCACCTAATCTTTTTGTTATCCTCATAACCTTACTCTTTCCTAAATTCACTTTTAATTTTCATCTTTTACATACCCTATCAAATTCATCCACCAACCTCTGCAACTTTTCTTCAGAATCTCCCAAAAGCACAGTGTCATCAGCAAAGAGCAACTGTGACAACTCCCACTATATATATATATATATATATATATATATATATATATATATATATATATATATATATATATATATATATTTTATAAATATATATATATATATATATATATATATTAAAATATATATTATATTAAATATATATATATATATTTAATATATATATATATAATTATATATATATATAAATATATATTATAATATATAATGTCGTGCCGAATATGTAAAACTGGTCAGTTAGCAAGAACTCATTTAAAATTAAGTCCTTTTTAAAAATTTATCTTATACGTTTAAAGATATATTTTTTCATTAATGTTAATGCAATTTTTTTTTAATTTTGCACCAAAAGAATCTTAGAAAACTTACCTAACATTATTATAACAAGAACAATTTATTTTAGCCTAATCCTACTAAATATATTTTAAATACGTTTACAATAATTTAATACTAACCAAACACAATGAAATATATTTTTTTCGTTAGGTCCAGAATGATTTTTGCGAAATTATTGCATACACAAATTTTCGCTTGTCCTATATGGCAAGATGAGCGTTGCTATTTAAGCCAATATGGCAAGTTCTGCCTATTCGGCACGACTTTATATATTTAAATATATATATATATATATATATATTATATATATATATATATATATATATTATATATATATACATATAAATATATATATATATTATATATATATATATATATATATATAATATATATATATATATATATATAAATGTATATATATAGGTTGGTAGACAGCAACCACCCAGGGAAGTACTACCGTACTGCCGGATGACTGTGAAACAGAAACCTGTAACTGTTTTGCATGATGGTAGGATTGCTGGTGTCTTTTTCTGTCTCATAAACACGCTAGATAACAGGGATATCTTACTACTCCTACTTACACTTTGGTCACACTTCACAGACACGCACATGCATATATATATACATACATCAAGGTTTTTCTCCTTTTTCTAAATAGCTCTTGTTCTTCTTTATTTCTTCTATTGTCCATGGGGAAGTGGAAAAGAATCTTTCCTCCGTAAGCCATGCGTGTCGTATGAGACGACTAAAATGCCGGGAGCAATGGGCTAGTAACCTCTTCTCCTGTAGACATTTACTAAAAAAGAGAAGAAGAAAAACTTTATAAAACTGGGATGCTTGAATGTGCGTGGATGTAGTGCGGATGACAAGAAACAGATGATTGTTGATGTTATTAATGAAAAGAAGTTAGATGTCCTGGCCCTAAGCGAAACAAAGCTGAAGGGAGTAGGGAAGCTTTGGTGGGGGGAAATAAATAGGATTAAATCTGGAGTATCTGAGCGAGTTAGAGCTAAGGAAGGGGTAGCAATAATGTTGAAGGATCAGTTATGGAAGGAGAAAAGAGAATATGAATGTGTAAATTCAAGGATTATGTGGATTAAAGTAAAGGTTGGATGCAAAAAGGGGGTCATAACAAACGTGTATGCACCTGGAAAAGAGAGGAATGTAGAGGAGAGAGAGAGATTTTGGGAGATGTTAAGTGAATGTATAGGAGCCTTTGAACCAAGTGAGAGAGTAATTGTGGTAGGGGACCTGAATGCTAAAGTAGGAGAAACTTTTAGAGAGGGTGTGGTAGGTAAGTATGGGGTGCCAGGTGTAAATGATAATGGGAGCCCTTTGATTGAACTTTGTATAGAAAGGGGTTTAGTTATAGGTAATACATATTTTAAGAAAAAGAGGATGAATAAGTATACAATATATGATGTAGGGCGAAATGACAGTAGTTTGTTGGATTATGTATTGGTAGATAAAAGACTGTTGAGTAGACTTCAGGATGTACATGTTTATAGAGGGGCCACAGATATATCAGATCACTTTTTAGTTGTAGCTACACTGAGAGTAAAAGGTAGATGGGATACAAGGAGAATAGAAGCATCAGGGAAGAGAGAGGTGAAGGTTTATAAACTAAAAGAGGAGGCAGTTAGGGTAAGATATAAACAGCTATTGGAGGATAGATGGGCTAATGAGAGCATAGGCAATGGGGTCGAAGAGGTATGGGATAGGTTTAAAAATGTAGTGTTAGAGTGTTCAGCAGAAGTTTGTGGTTGCAGGAAAGTGGGTGCGGGAGGGAAAAGGAGCGATTGGTGGAATGATGATGTAAAGAGAGTAGTAAGGGAGAAAAAGTTAGCATATGAGAAGTTTTTACAACGCAGAAGTGATGCAAGGAGGGAAGAGTATATGGAGAAAAAGAGAGAGGTTAAGAGAGTGGTGAAGCAATGTAAAAAGAGAGCAAATGAGAGAGTGGGTGAGATGTTATCAACAAATTTTGTTGAAAATAAGAAAAAGTTTTGGAGTGAGATTAACAAGTTAAGGAAGCCTAGAGAACAAATGGATTTGTAAGTTAAAAATAGGAGAGGAGAGTTATTAAATGGAGAGTTAGAGGTATTGGGAAGATGGTGGGAATATTTTGAGGAATTGTTAAATGTTGATGAAGATAGGGAAGCTGTGATTTCGTGTATAGGGCAAGGAGGAATAACATCTTGTAGAGTGAGGAAGAGCCAGTTGTGAGTGTGGGGGAAGTTCGTGAGGCAGTAGGTAAAATGAAAGGGGGTAAGGCAGCCGGGATTGATGGGATGAAGACAGAAATGTTAAAAGCAGGTGGGGATATAGTTTTGGAGTGGTTGGTGCAATTATTTAATAAATGTATGGAAGAGGGTAAGGTACCTAGGGATTGGCAGAGAGCATGCATAGCTCCTTTGTATAAAGGCAAAGGGGACAAAAGAGAGTGCAAAAATTATAGGGGGATAAGTCTGTTGAGTATACCTGGTAAAGTATATGGTAGAGTTATTATTGAAAGAATTAAGAGTAAGACGGAGAATAGGATAACAGATGAACAAGGAGGCTTTAGGAAAGGTAGGGGGTGTGTGGACCAAGTGTTTACAAGTTTACAAGTGAACAGTATTTAGACAAGGGTAAAGAGGTTTTTGTGGCATTTATGGATTTGGAAAAGGTGTATGACAGGGTGGATAGGGGGGCAATGTGGCAGATGTTGCAGGTGTATGGAATAAGAGATAGGTTACTTAAAGCAGTGAAGAGTTTTTACAAGGATAGTGAGGCTGAAGTTAGAGTGTGTAGTAAAGAGGGAGATTATTTCCCAGTAAAAGTAGGCCTTAGACAAGGATGTGTGATGTCACCGTGGTTGTTTAATATATTTATAGATGGGGTTGTAAGAGAAGTAAATGCAAGGGTCTTGGCAAGAGGCGGGGTTAAAAGATAAAGAATCACACATAAAGTGGGAGTTGTCACAGTTGCTCTTTGCTGATGACACTGTGCTCTTGGGAGATTCTGAAGAGGAGTTGCAGAGGTTGGTGGATGAATTTGGTAGGGTATGTAAAAGAAGAAAGTTAAAAGTGAACACAGGAAAGAGTAAGGTTATGAGGATAACAAAAAAATTAGATGATGAAAGGTTGGATATCAGATTGGAGGGAGAGAGTATGGAGGAGGTGAATGTATTCAGATATTTGGGAGTGGACGCGTCAGCGGATGGGTCTATGAAAGATGAAGTGAATCATAGAATTGATGAGGGGAAAAGGGTTACCGGTGCACTTAGGAGTCTGTGGAGACAAAGAACTTTGTCCTTGGAGGCAAAGAGGGAAATGTATGAGAGTATAGTTTTCCCAACGCTCTTATGTGGGTGTGAATCACGGGTGATGAATGTTGCAGCGAGGAGAAGGCTGGAGGCAGTGGAGATGTCATGTCTGAGGGCAATGTGTGGTGTGAATATAATGCAGAGAATTCGTAGTTTGGAAGTTAGGAGGAGGTGGGGGATTGAAAAAAATGTTGTCTAGAGGGTGAGGAAGGGTGTTGAGGTGGTTCGGACATGTAGAGAGAATGGAGCGAAACAGAATGACTTCAAGAGTGTATCAGTCTGTAGGGGGAAGGAAGCGGGGTAGGGGTTGGGCCCTAGGAAAGGTTGGAGGGAGGGGGTAAAGGAGGTTTTGTGTGCGAGGGGCTTGGATTTCCAGCAGGCATGCGTGAGCGTGTTTGATAGGAGTGTATGGGACAAATGGTTTTTAATACTTGACGTGCTGTTGGAGTATGAGCAAAGTAACTTTTATGAAGGGGTTCCGGGGGAAACCGGCGGGGCGGACTTGAGTCCTGGAGATGGGAAGTACAGTGCCTGCACTGTATTATAATATAATATATATATTTTAATATATATATATAAAAATATATATATATATATATATAATATTATAATATTATATATATATATATATATATATATATATATAAAGTATAAGCTTGAGAATTTGTTGGTTTTATCAGATAAAGAAAATCTCTCGATACATGTTAAAGTTGTCTTTAAATATGATAATACCGTCAAACAAAAATTAATTTAAAATTCTGCCAAGGAATGTCTAGGTTGTGTATACCCCATCCCTTGTAAAAGTTGTGATGCCTGTTACTTAAGACAAACTGGCAAATTTCTTGAGACCAAAATTAAACAAGACAAGAATCCAGCACCATTGTGTAGATTATATTAATGCCAAGAATTACTACCCTCTAATTCTACAGTTCGACAAAGCATATATATATATAATAAGCACACACACATCCATAACCAAACATTCTTAAGTTTATCGTAATAACAGAATATTCCTCATGAACCTAAATCAGGTCAGCCCAACTTTAGTTAACATTATTTAACAAATATATTAATTCGTGATGCTGAGACTGATTCTCAGGGAATTATTGTAAATTAATTTACACATGACGAGTTTGGCAAGTCGACCGTTGCTTTGTATGTTACATCAACAAACTTTGGCTTAAAACCTAAATTAGATACGTACAAATTAGCTACCAGTAAAGCTAATATAAGACTTGCGAGCTGACTCAGGAAAACACCGCTGAATCTGGCATATTGGTAGTTTTGCAAATATAAAAAAATAAGCAAATGATTAGCACAAGTAACAAATGGGGTATTTTTAAAATATCTAAAATTTAAATTACAAGGCAGGAATAATTTACAGTTAACAATAAAACTGGACATAGAAACTTTACTTAAGTTAATTTTCTTTCTCTAAATGTGGAAATCGTAGAGGACAGACCGAAAAGTCGCCAGATTTTATTTCCAATTTGTGGGCTAGTTGTGAATAAGAATTTCGCTTTCTTACCTCTTAAGTTACAGCTTGTTGGGATGAGTTATATAAGGGAATATGTGTGAGGTGTTTGAGTGTGTGTGAGGTTTGTAAGTGCGTGTGTGAGAGTATATGTGGGTGTGAGTGGAAGTGTAGAGTGCGTGGAGGGTGATAGCACACACACAGCCTGTGAGAGCCTCACTGCCAAGGCCGTAGCGTCCTGCAGCCGGGTAGCTGTGCCAGCCACACCTCAGTAACACACTCTCCCTCGTCTATTTTCACACACAAACTTTCAGTCTCTATCGTTTAGAGAATCACTTGGTTATGTCATGCTCTTAGCCAGAGCTTACACACTTGACTAATAATCTAGCGGTACACTAGACCAGTCGAGATCTTGCTATAACAAAATATTAACATGGAAAACTTAAATGGTATAGTATTACGTTCTAATCTTGAAATGGGACTGTAGAAGCTATATAAAACAATGGGTACTTCCTTTACTTTCATGTCTTTCAAGGTCATAATTTACTGTTCCTCCTCTGAACAGTAATAAAAAACGGGGACAGGAAATGCGTCAGCGTCTGACGAGTTAAAGAAAAAATGGGGAACGCTTTTGGGATAGTGAAATACGGCGACGTAATACCATAGAATTTACTACAAATCATCGAAGATTAGCAACTCCAGCTACCTGATGAAAACTTAGATAAGCTGCTATGTCTATAAATACAAAAACACTGTATTCATAACAAATCCCTTGGTTTATATCTGATTAGATCATTACAGAAATTGCGCGAATTAGAGTTAAGAGACAGGCTGGAATAATGTTGTAGCTACACTGGTTGACGCAAGAATGTAGAAAATGTAGGATATAAGGAGGTAGTTACTTAAATATCTTGGGACAGAACTACCTGTGGTGATGCAAGTCAGTCTACAGTGTAAAAACAAAGGCTTTATGTTGCACAATAAGGGTTTCGCTCTGTAAAGTTTTATCAAGTCAGATGACTTAATAAAGCATTACATTGAACTTTATGAAGTCAAATGACCTAATAAAGCTGTACATAGAGCGATATCATGTCCCAGTGAAAGCTTGTTCAGCCTTTCATTGTAGTTGAGGTCACCGACACTGCCCTCAGAGCACCCAGAGGTGAAACATTTGGTCTAGCACGTGAACTTGCGACAACCCAGGTCGTAAAAGTTGTCCTTGATTCTTTTATCTTGCTCAGTTTATTCCGGGAGACGGTTTTTCAGAATACCAATGACAGTAGCCAAGAGCAGTGTCCCGCAGGTGGTGATGGTGGTATTACTGGTGGTGTTAAAGATGTTCCTGGTGTTACTGTTGCTAGTGCCTGTTATGGTTTTTTTCACATGTAGTTATCAAGAGAGTTAAGGAAAAGAAACGGGTAGGATTTCAGAGGAACAAGATAGATCTTTAGAAAAGTCCAATACTTTACATAACAAGCTTTTATTAAGATAATGTTTTTCTATGTGTACAATTTTATCACTTAATATGGTTCCACACAGCTTAACTGTTCCAATAAAATCTTTCTCAGTAAGCTGTATCTCTTTATGACTATTCTCTAGTGACACTTAGATGGAAGGTGTCTTTAGGAAGGGTCAAGGATATGTGGGCCAGGCGTATGTATATTGTATATAAGAAAGCATTAATTGGGTAATTGCAAGGAACTGTTGTATATATGAATTTGGATGAAGGTAAGGTAGGGTGGATAATGAAATGATGTGGCACGTTTTGAATATGTATAAAACAGGTGGTTAAGTGTTAAAAACAAGGGGACGTGAGACTCACGCTAGAGTGTGTAGGAGAGAATAGGATTATTTTCCAGACATGGATGTATAATGTCCCCGTGGCTGTTTAATTAGTTAAAAATTGTTTTTTTTTGAAGGAATTAATTGCTAGAGTCGTGACGGAAAGGTGGAATTGAAAGATTATGAATCAGCTGCAAAATGGGAGTTGCCATAGTTGCTGTTTGCTGATGAATTAGTGCTTTTGGGAGATTCTGAGAAATTTTTAAGGTTGGTGAAGAAGTTCAGAAGAGTGAAAAGGAAGAAAATTGAAAGTTAACACAGAAAGTGACTGTATTTTGATACTCGGGATACATAAGTTGGCAGATGAACCTATGAAAATATGGACTGAGAATGTATGTGAGAATATGAATAGGTCGGGTATTCAGATGTCCGTGGCAAGAAAAAAATTATCGATAAATGGAAAAAAGAGGAATGAATCATAGAATGGTAGTGCATGGAATTATGCAGGGAATAAGAAACAGGAAATTAGAAGACTGGGAGGTGATATGAATATATTATTTAGTAATATGCAAAAACAGTATTATAAGATGTTCAACATTCTTTGATAATATATGAAGAAATCACTGAATTGAATACATGTGAACGAAATTTCTGAAAAATAAAATGCCGAACAAAAATATTTGGAAAAATCTTTTAAAATTAAAGGAACATTTTTGGGACTGATCATGTGGAGAAGGAAATAAACGATTGAGAGGAACCTATAGTGGAAACTTTTGAAGAAAAAATCTAAAACATGAAGAAGTGTGGAGAAAGTGTTGTGGTTGCAACTTGAACAAGTGATCCAGGGTTGACAAGTTAATCAATATCTGCAAATACTTCACGCGATTCGGCGTATTTTTACCCAACTGATATGACGAGAAGTGTGTGTGTGTGTGTGTGTGTGTGTGTGTGTGTGTGTGGAGGTGATGATAGAGGTGTGTGGTGGTGATGATAGAGGTGTTTGGAGGTGATGATAGAGGTGTGTGGTGGTGATGATTAGAGGTGTTTGGAGGTGATGATAAAGGTGTGTGGAGGTGATGATAGAGGTGTGTGGTGGTGATGATAGAGGTGTGTGGTGGTGATGATAGAGGTGTGTGGTGGTGATGATAGAGGTGTTTGGAGGTGATGATAGAGGTGTTTGGAGGTGATGATAGAGGTGTGTGGAGGTGATGATAGAGGTGTGTGGTGGTGATGATAGAGGTGTGTGGTGGTGATGATAGAGGTGTGTGGTGGTGATGATAGAGGTGTGTTGGTGTGATGATAGGGTGTGTGGTGGTGATGATAGAGGTGTGTGGTGGTGATGATAGAGGTGTGTGGTGGTGATGATAGAGGTGTGTGGTGGTGATGATAGAGGTGTGTGGTGGTGATGATAGAGGTGTGTGGTGTGGTGATGATAGAGGGGTTTGAGGTGATGATAGAGGTGTGTGGATGTGATGATAGAGGTGTGTGTGGTGGGTGATAGAGGTGTGTGGTAGTGATGATAGAGGTGTTTGGATGTGATGATAGAGGTGTGTGGAGGTGATGATAGAGGTGTGTGGAGGTGATGATTAGAGGTGTGTGGAGGTGATGATAGAGGTGTGTGGTGGTGATGATAGAGGTGTGTGGAGGTGATGATAGAGGTGTGTGGTGGTGTGATGATAGAGGTGTGTGGTGGTGATGATAGAGGTGTGTGGTGGTGATGATAGAGGTGTGTGGTGGTGATGATAGAGGTGTTTGGTGGTGATGATAGATGATGTTTGGATGTGATGATAGAGGTGTGTGGAGGTGATGATAGAGGTGTGTGGAGGTGATGATAGAGGTGTGTGGTGGTGATGATAGGGTGTGTGGTGGTGATGATAGAGGTGTGTGGTGGGTGATGATAGAGATGTTTGGAGGTTATGATAGAGGTGTGTGGTGGTGATGATAGAGGTGTATGGTGGAATGATAGAGGTGTGTGGTGGTGATGATAGAGGTGTGTGGTGGTGATGATAGGTGTGTGGTGGTGATGATAGAGATGTTTGGAGGTTATGATAGAGTGTGTGTGGTGGTGATTGATAGAGGTGTATGGTGGTAATGATAGAGGTGTGTGGTGGTGATGATAGAGGTGTGTGGTGGTGATGATAGAGGTGTGTGGTGGTGATGATAGAGATGTTTGGAGGTTATGATAGAGGTGTGTGGTGGTGATGATAGAGATGTGTGGTGGTGATGATGAGGTGTGTGGTGGTGGTGATAGAGGTGTGTGGTGGTGATGATAGAGGTGTGTGGTGGTGATGATAGAGGTGTGTGGTGGTGGTGATAGAGGTGTGTGGTGGTGATGATAGGTGTGTGGTGGTGATGATAGAGGTGTGTGGTGGTGGTGATAGAGGTGTGTGGTGGTGATGATGAGGTGTGTGGTGGTGATGATAGAGGTGTGTGGTGGTGATGATAGAGGTGTGTGGTGGTGATGATAGAGGTGTGTGGTGGTGATGATAGAGGTGTGTGGTGGTGATAGAGATGTTTGGAGGTGATGATAGAGGTGTGTGGTGGTGATGATAGATGGTGTGTGTGGTGATGATAGAGATGTTTGGAGGTGATGATAGAGGTGTGTGGTGGTGAGATAGGATGTTTGGTGGTGATGATAGGGTGTGGTGGTGTGATAGAGGTGTTGGTGGTGATGATAGAGATGTTGGTGTGGTGATGATGAGGTGTGGTGGTGATGATAGAGGTGTGTGGTGGTGATGATAGAGATGTTTGGTGGTGATGATAGAGGTGTGTGGTGGTGATGATAGAGATGTTGGGGTGATGATAGAGGTGTGTGGTGGTGATGATAGAGGTGTGTGGTGGTGATGATAGAGGTGTGTGGTCGGTGTGATAGAGATGTTTGGTGGTGATGATAGAGTGTGTGGTGGTGATGATAGAGGTGTGTGGTGGTGATGATAGAGATGTTTGGTGGTGATGATAGAGGTGTGTGGTGGTGAATGATAGAGATCGTTTGGTGGTGATGATAGAGGTGTGTGGGTGGTGATGATAGAGGTGTGTGGTGGTGATGATAGAGATGTTTGGTGGTGATGATAGAGATGTTTGGTGGTGATGATAGAGGGTTAGTGGTGATGATAGAGGTGTGTGGTGGTGATGATAGAGATGTTTGGTGTGAGATAGAGGTGTGTAGTGGTGAGATAGAGTGTGTGGTGGTGATGATAGAGATGTTTGGTGGTGATGATAGAGATGTTTGGTGGTGATGATAGAGATGTTGTGGTGGTGATGATAGAGGTGTGGGTGGTGATGATAGAGATGTTTGGTGGTGATGATAGAGATGTTTGGAGGTGATGATAGAGGTGTGTGTGGTGATGATAGAGGTGTGGTGGTGATGAGTAGAGATGTTTGGTGGTGATGATAGAGGATGTGTGGTGGTGTGATGAGAGGTGTGTAGGTGGTGATGTTAGAGGTGTGTTGGTGGTGATGATAGAGGTGTTTGGAGGTGATGATAGAGGTGTTGGAGGTGATGATAGAGGTGTGTGGTGGTGATGATAGAGATGTTTGGTGGTGATGATTAGAGATGTTTGGTGGTGATGATAGAGGTGTGTGGTGGTGATGATAGAGATGTGTGGTGGTGATGATAGAGGTGTTTGGAGGTGATGATAGAGGTGTGTGGAGGTGATGATAGAGAGTGTGTGGTGGTGATGATAGAGATGTTGGTGGTGATGATAGAAGGTGTGTGGTGGTGTGATAGAGAGTTTGGTGGTGATGATAGAGGTGTGTGGTGGTGATGATAGAGATGTGTGGTGGTGATGATAGTGGTGTGTGGTGGTGATGATAGAGATGTTTGGTGGTGATGATAGAGGTGTTGTGGTGGTGATGATAGAAAGTTTGGTGTGAGATAGAGTGTGTAGTGGTGATGATAGAAATGTTGGTGGTGATGATAGAGGTGTGTTGGATGAAGAGATGTTTGGAGGTGATGATAGAGGTGTGTGGTAGGTGATGATAGAGGTGTGTGGTGGTGATGATAGAGATGTTTGGTGGTGATGATAGAGGTGTGTGGTGGTGATGATAGAGTGTGTGGAGGTGATGATAGAGGTGTGTGGTGGTGATGATAGAGATGTTTGGTGGTGATGATAGAGGTGTGTGGTGGTGATGATAGAGATGGTTGGTGGTGATGATAGAGGTGTGTGGTGGTGATGATAGAAGTGTTTGGTGGTGATGATAGAGGTGTGTGGAGGTGATGATAGAGGTGTGTGGAGGTGATGATAGAGGTGTGTGGTGGTGATGATAGAGATGTTTGGTGGTGATGATAGAGGTGTGTGGTGGTGATGATAGAGGTGTGTGGTGGTGATGATAGAGATGTTTGGTGGTGATGATAGAGGTGTTGGATGGTGATGAGAAGGTGTGTGGAGGTGATGATAGAGGTGTGTGGTGGTGATGATAGAGGTGTTTGGATGGTGATGATAGAGGTGTGTGGAGGTGATGTAGAGGTGTGTGGTGGTGATGATAGAGGTGTTTGGAGGTGATGATTAGAGGTGTGTGGAGGTGATGATAGAGGTGTGTGGTGGTGATGATAGAAATGTTTGGTAGGTGATGATAGAGGTGTTGGTGGTGATGATAGGAGATGTTTGGAGGTGATGAAGAGGTGTGTGGTGGTGATGATAGAGGTGTGTGGTGGTAGGATGATAGAGTGTGTGGTGGTGATGATAGAGGTGTTTGGAGGTGATGATAGAGGTGTGTGGAGGTGGTGATGATAGAGGTGTGTGTGGTGATGATAGAGGTGTTTGGAGGGTGATGATAGAGGTGTGTGGAGGTGATGATTAGAGGTGTGTGGTGGTGATGATAGAGGTGTGTGTGGTGATGATAGAGGTGTGTGGAGGTGATGATAGAGTGTGTGGTGGTGTGATAGAGGTGTGTTGGTGGTGATGATAGAGGTGTTTGGAGGTGATGATAGAGTGTTTGGAGGTGATGATAGAGGTGTGTGGAGGTGATGATAGAGGTGTGTGGTGGTGATGATAGAGGTGTGTGTGGTGATGATAGAGGTGTGTGGATGTGATAATAGAGGTGTGTGGTGGTGATGATAGAGGTGTGTGGTGGTGATGATTAGAGGTGTGTTGGTGATGATAGAGGTGTTTGGAGTGATGATAGAGTGTTTGGAGGTGATGATAGAGGTGTGTGTGGTGATGATAGAGGTGTGTGGTGGTGATGATAGAGGTGTGTGGGGGTGATGATAGAGGTGTTTGGAGGGGATGATAGAGGTTTTGGAGGTATGATAGAGGTGTTTGGATGTGATGATAGAGGTGTGTGGTGGTGATGATAGAGGTGTGTGGTTGTGATGATAGGGGGGTGGGTGGGATGTGGGTGTGGGGGGATGAGAGTGTTTGGAGGTGATGATAGAGGGGTGTGGAGGTGATGATAGAGGTGTGTGGTGGTGATGATAGAGGTGTTTGAGGGATGATGAGGTTTGTGGTGGTGATGATAGAGGTGTTGTGGTGGTGATGATAGATGTGTGTGGTGGTGATGATAGAGGTGTTGGAGGTGATGATAGAGGGTGTGGTGGTGATTTATAGAGGTGTTTGGTGGTGATGATAGAGGTGTGTGGTGGTGATGATAGAGGTGTGTGGTGGTGATGATAGAGGTGTGGTGCCAAGGGTAGTTGGTATTTGCAACATGTTGTGTAGGAGGTACGCACCTGATACAGCTCCCTCTATTTAATAATAAACCAGAGCACTGTACCCCAGTCTCTGCTCTATATCATCAGTATGTCTTTCCCAATATTACAACACTGGCACGACTGACGTAGATCTTGGTGAAGCTGCAACAACACTCACCTCTAACTTTTTTTAATCATCGGCAGAAAACGAACGCCCTAAAGTAGTACGATAATTTTCCACGCTGGCAGACGTAAGCGCTCCGTTCTATTTCTTGTTTTCGGTTTATTGTATTTGTAAGATAATGCAAGTTAACTAACCTAAACAGTTAACCTAGTCTAATCTAACCCAGTTTAACAAATCTATTTTAATGAAGGAAATTAAATATTTTGATATGTTAGAGCGGACACAAATGAAAGAAGAACGACGATTTGGAGGACATTTGCAACATTAATTGGAGACCAAATTAGATGTTAATGACCAATTGTCCAGTGATCGTGCGTCTGCCAAGAGTGTTTCCTAGTGATCGTACGTCCACCATGAGTGTTGCTTCTTGATCGTGCATCTGCCAAGGGTGTTGACTAATGATCGTTCGTCCGCCAGGGGGCAGAGTTGTCAGGCAATCATACGTCCGCCAGGGGTGTTCCCTCGCTGCCACTAAACATTCTGCTGGACGTTTACCAAAACTGTCTTACACCCAGAAAATAAAGAAAAAACTAATGCATTCATAAGTTTTAATGAGTGCAGCAGCACGTCAGTGGGAGAAAAAAAGTCTTGGCAGTAAAGAAGGTAGTGAGTTACCCAGACAGTTGTCCATGTCAGAAAGTTACGGTCCTACAGAAAGCGGTTAGACTGTAGCGGTTCAAGAGGAAAACTTAGTGCTATGAAGATGCTGGATATATAGGTAGGAGAGGCAGGTGTCAGGTGACAACAGGTGCTAAACTAGCACCTGGCAAGCGGAAACAATGGTACAGTGAACATAATTAAGACGATTTGTCGAGAAGTTGACAGAAGGAGGTTACGAGACATCTTACAAATAATAATAATAATAATTAAAAAAATAATAATAATAATAATAATAATAATATAATAATAATAATAATTTTTAATTTTATTTTTTATTATTTTTTATTTATTTCATTATCATTTCAAGTTGGGGGAAAAATAAAATTTTTTTGATAAATTCTTTTATTTAAAGGGGATGAAGGGGCCCAAAACCCCTTTAAAGGGTTTTGCATCGCCAGGAAAAACCTTTTTAAAGGGGATCAGGGTTTGATTTAATGAAGTCTCGTAGGGCCTTTTAGAAATGTGGGTAAAAGGGAAACCTTGAAACGGTTTTAAAATAAAGAAAAGGGGTTCAGCCGTCCCCCGAGTACCAGGAGCCACGGTGGAGCCCTGTGCCCAAACCTGGGAACACATCACCGGGGTTTTGTTTGGGCGGGACGTCTGTGGGTCCGAGGTGTGGAAATCACGGGACGATGATCGTTCTTTGTAAACATTCAGTGTATGTGAGTCAGCACTGTCCGGGTAACTCAGTGTATGTGAGTTTAGCACTGTCCCGGGTAACTTTAGTGTATGTGAAATCAGCACTGTCCTGGGTAAAATCAGTGTGATGTGATCAGCATGCCCGGGTAACTCAGTTTTGATGTGATCGCCCCTGTCCCGGGGAACTCAGTGTGATGTGATCAGCACTGTCCTGGGTAAATCAGTGGATGTGATCCGGGACTTTTCCGGGTAACTTTAGTGTGATGTACTCGCACTGTCCCCGGGTAACCAGTGTGATGTGACTCAGCACTGTCCTGGGTAACTCAGTGTGATGTGACTCAGCACTGTCCTGGGTAACTCAGTGTGATGTGACTCAGCACTGTCCTGGGTAACTCAGTGTGATGTGACTCAGCACTGTCCTGGGTAACTCAGTGTGGTTTACCGCCCTGTCCTGGGGAACTCAGTGGATGTGAATCAACACTGTCCCGGGTAACTCCCGGGATGTGCTCACACTGTCCCCGGGGAAATCAGTGTAAAGTGAAACCCGCACTGTCCCCGGGTAACTCAAATGTGTGCTCCCCACTGTCCTGGGTAACTCAGTGGGGATGTTGGAAAAAAACACTGTCCCTTTGGGGAAAATCTGTGATGGATCAACACTGTTCCTGGGTAACTCAGTGGAATTTTGACTCGCACTGTCCCGGGTAAAATCGTGTATGTACTAACATGTTTCCGGGTAACTCAGTCCATGTGATCCCCAATGTCCTGGGTAACTCAGTGGATGTGATCAACACTGTCCTGGGTTTAA
Organism: Cherax quadricarinatus; assembly: GCF_026875155.1. Taxonomy (NCBI): domain Eukaryota; kingdom Metazoa; phylum Arthropoda; class Malacostraca; order Decapoda; family Parastacidae; genus Cherax; species Cherax quadricarinatus. The sequence continues at coordinate 24,107,081 of NC_069468.1, forward strand.
ATCAGTGTTTGTGGGGTCCACTGTCCTGGGAAAATCAGTGGATGTGACCAACTGGGCCCGGGTAACCAGGTGATTTTACTCAACACGGCCTGGGTAACTCAGTGGATGTGAAACCCCAGCACTGCCCCGGGGAACTCAGTGCAAGTTTACTCAACACTGTCCTGGGAAATCGTGCCCCGGGGATCGCACTGTCCTGGGTAAAAACCCGTGGTTTTGATCAACACTGTCCCCGGGAAAAAATCAGTGGATGTGACTCAGCAAATGTCCGGGTAAATCAGTGGATGTGATCACCTGTCCTGGGTAACTCAGTGTGAAGTGATCAGCCCTTTGGGTAACTCAGTGGATTGGACTCAGCACTGTCCTGGGTTAAAATCAGGGGAAAAAGTGGGGGTTGGGGGGGGAAATCTTTTTCCCCTGTCCCGGGGGAACTCAGGGGTGTTTTGACTCAAAAACCCCGTCCTGGGTAAAATCAGTGGAAGTGATCAGCACTGTCCTGGGAACTCAGTGTATGTGGCCCGAAAGGGCCTGGGTAAAATCATGCCCTGTTTATCAGCCTGTCCTGGGGAACCAGTGTCATGTGCCACACTGTCCCCGGGTAACTCAGTGTTTATGTATCACACTGTCCTTTGGGGAACTCAGGGGTGATGGGGCTCAGCACTGTCCGGGTAAAACCCGTGTGATGTGACTCAGCACTGTCCTGGGGTTAAAATCAGTGTGATGTGACTCAGCACTGTCCCGGGGGAATCAGGGTGAGTGACTCAACACTGTCCCCGGGGTAACTCAGTGTTGTGGGGTCAGCACTGTCCCCCGGGTAAATCAGTGTATGTGACTCAAAAATTTTTCCCGGGTAACTCAGTGTATGTGATCAGCACTGTCCTGGGGGAAAATCAGTTTTTATGGGACCCAACACTGTCCTGGGTAACTCATTGATGTTGGAAATCAAAAACTGTCCTGGGGAAATCAGTGGGGATGGATCAGCAATGTCCCGGGTTTAATCAGTGTGATGTGGGCTCAGCACTGTCCTGGGTAACTCAGTGTGAATTTTACCAGCCTGTCCTGGGTTAAATCAGTGGATGGACCAGCACTGTCCTGGGTAAATGTGTGATGTGACTCGCACTGTCCTGGGTAACTCAGTGTTTATGTGACTCCGCACTGTCCTGGGTAACTAAATGTGATTTTGACCAGGGACTGCCCTGGGGGGAATCAGGTTTTTTGTGGTCAAACACGTCCTGGGGAACTCAGTGTGATGTGATCAGCAAAGGGCCTGGGTAACTCATGTTATGTGACTCAGACTGTCCTTGGGGAATCAGTGTGATGTTTACTCAGCACTGTTTCCCGGTAACTCAGGGGAACTCAGCCTTTCCCTTTAAAGGGTGTCCCCTGGGTTTTTTTTGTTTTGGTTCAGCACCAAATGGGAAATCAGTGGTTGGGTCCCGCTGGGTAAAGCCCTTTTGGTTGGGGCCCCAGAAATGCCCCGGGGCCATGTTTGGTACAGTTGGGGAAACCCCGTGTTTGAAACTTACACCCCGGGGGAATCATGTTTCCAGCAGTTGGGTAAACCGGGTGTTGTCCTTAAAAAAACCCGGGGGCCAGGGTTACCCCGCCGTTGGTAAATGGGTGGTTGTAACCCCACACCCCGGGGGAATCCTGTTACCAAACATGTTGGTAAACCCTGTTTAGTCCACCCCTCCTGGTAAAACCCCGGGGGGTGACTCACCAACCCCCCCTTGGGTAACCCCGTGGAATTTTGTTCCCCATGTCCCCCGGGTTCCGTGGGTTATCGTGTCCTGGGTAATCAGGGGTTTCCCCACCCGGGAAATGGGTACCCTGTCCTGGGAATCATTGTGGGCTCACACCGCCTTTGGGGAAACCTTGGTGTATCAGCCCGTCCAATCAAGTGGGCTCACCAAAAAGTCCGGGGGAAATCGTGTATTGGGTCAGCCGTCCAAAACAGGGGGTTTACTCCCCCACGTCCTTTGGGTAAACCTTGGTGTACTCAGCCGTCCAATCCAAGTGACTCAACCCCCGTCCCCCGGGGAACCCCGGGGATGTCCCCAAATTTAACTCATATTGACTCACCCCGTCCTTGGGGAACCTGGGTACTCAGAAATCCAATCAAGTGACTCACAAAGTCCTTTGGGGGAAATCGGTGTACCTTTAGCCGTCCTGGGGGAAATCCCCCCGGGGTTTTGGGGGGAAATTCCGGGTAAATCAGGTCATGTGATCCCACCGTCCTTTGGGGAACCCCGTGTCAATCGCCGGGCCAAACCCGTGATTCACCCCCGTCCTTTGGGGAAACCTTGTGTCACTCAGCGTCTTTAGTGACTCACCACCGTCTGGGGTAAACCCCGTGTCACTCAGCGTCATCAGTGACTCACCACCGTCGGGGTACCTCGGTCACTCAGCGTCATCAGTGACTCACCACCGTCTTTGGGGACTCGTGTCACTCAGGTCATCAGTGACTCACCACCCTCTTTGGGTACCCCGTGTCACTCAGCGTCATCAGTGATCACCACCGTCGTGGGTACCTCGTGTCTACTCAGCGTCATCAGTGACTCAAACCCCCGTCTGGGTACCTCGTGTCACTCAGCGTCATCAGTGACTCACCACCGTCGTGGGTACCTCGTGTCACTCAGCGTCATCAGTGACTCACCACCGTCTTGGGTACCTCGTGTCACTCAGCGTCATCAGTGACTCACCACCGTCTTGGGTACCTCGTGTCACTCAGCGTCATCAGTGACTCACCACCGTCGTGGGTACCTCGTGTCACTCAGCGTCATCAGTGACTCACCACCGTCGTGGGTACCTCGTGTCACTCAGCGTCATCAGTGACTCACCACCGTCGTGGGTACCTCGTGTCACTCAGCGTCATCAGTGACTCACCCCGTCGTGGGTACCTCGTGTCATCAGCGTCATCAGTGACTCACCACCGTCGTGGTGTCCTCGTGTCACTCAGCGTCATCAGTGACTCACCACCGTCTTGGGTACCTCGTGTCACTCAGCGTCATCAGTGACTCACCACGTCGTGGGTACCATCGTGTCTCAGCGTCATCGTGATCACCACCGTCGTGGGTACCTCGTGTCACTCAGCGTCATTCAGTGACTCACCACCGTCGTGGGTTTACCTCGTGTCACCGGTCACAGGTTATCAGTACTCCACCGTCGTTGGGTACTCGTGTCACTCAGCGTCATCAGTGACTCACCACCGTCGTGGTACTCGTGTCACTCGAGCGTCTCGTGACTCACACAGTTTCGATTGGAGTTACCTCGTAAGTAATCAGTCATATGTATCATACACTTTTAACCTCGTCATCACGTCTCTGACTCCACATCCTTGGACTCTCGTTGTCCCCACTGTCATAGTTTATCACCAGTCGTGGTTAATCGTTCATCAGCTATAGTGATCTTTACCATTATCTTGTGTACTCTGTTCACTCAGCGTCATCAGTGACTCACCACCGTTGGTAACTCGTGTTACTCAGCCAAGGGCTCACAGTATGGGTACCCGGTACTCATCTATCATGACTCACACAGTCTGGGTCTTGTCACTCAGCGTCACAGTACTCACACAGTCTTGGGTACTCGTGCATCAGTGCTCAGTAGACTCACCACCGTGAACATGTGACTTAGGTCATCATGACTCACCACCTGGGTTACTCTGTCACTCACGTCATCATGACTCCCCCGTCGTGGGTACCTCGTGTACTACTCAGGTCTGTGATATTATCACAGTGTTTTTTTTATATCAGCATACTCACGATGACCCCTTAAATTTACTATTCTTATTATTATCTGATATTTTTTCTCAATACCTTTTTACTTGTCTCTCTCTCTCTCTCTAGTCAATTCCTTCCTTCTTCTTTACAGTGTTTGAAAAGGTTAGGTTACAAACTTTATTTACAAGTTAAGATTTAATTTACTATATCAGCTAATTAAGTTTTTTTTCTCGTTATCTTTGTATATATTTTCCCTACAAAACATTTTTTTTCCCCTCTCGTCAAAAATACTCACCGAATGATAATTAAGTTTTTTCCCCCAGAACCGACTAAAGTCATTGAAAACCCAAGATTATCTATACAGCTACACTTTTTTCTTTTTTTAAACACTGGGCCCGTCCCCCCGGGCAGGGTGCCCCCAAAAAGAAAAAAAAATCCCCCAAAAGGAAAATACTTTATCATCATTCAACACTTTCACCTCACTCACACATAATCACTGTTTTTGCAGAGGTGCTCAGAATATATATATATATATATATATATATAATATATTATATATATATATATATATTTTAAATATATATATATATATATAAAAAATATATAATATATATATATATATATACATACACATATTGAGGGGAACCCATACGGATTTACCGCCATCTTTACTATAGTAAGACGACAGAAGTGCGTGAAGGAAGGGGATAATAACTATGTGACTCTGTCTGTCTCTGTCTAGGTCGAATTCATCCAATGGACGGGTGAATTATGCATGGAACTGTCTGCTTGAAGTAGACAGCTTCACCCCAGTGATACAATACTGTTGGTGAGACTGGTGCACGATACTGTTGATGTGACTGGTGCACGATACTGTTGGTGAGACTGGTGCACGATA
>NC_069468.1:24114194-24179194 GCF_026875155.1 Cherax quadricarinatus
TTATGGTAGGAAACGTCTTAAGGAGGGAACGTCTTAAGGAGGGAACGTCTTAAGGATGTGGAGGAAACATCTTAAGGAGGGAAGGGAACGTCTTAATTAGGGTAGGGAACGTCTTAAGGAGGGAACGTCTTAAGGAGGAACGTCTTAAGGATGTGGAGGAAACATCTTAAGGAGGGAAGGGAACGTCTTAATTAGGGTAGGGAACGTCTTAAGGAGGGAACGTCTTAAGGAGGGAACGTCTTAAGGATGCGGAGGAAACATCTTAAGGAGGGGAGGGAACGTCTTAATTAGGGTAGGGAACGTCTTAAGGAGGGAACGTCTTAAGGAGGGGAGGGAACGTCTTAAGAAGGTGGAGGGAACGTCTTAAGAATGTGGAAGGAACTTCTTAAGAATGTGGAGGGAACGTCTTAAGGAGGGGAAGGGAACGTCTTAAGGAGGGGAGGGAACGTCTTAAGGAGGAGAGGGAACGTCTTAAGAATGTGGAGTGAACGTCTTAAGAATGTGGAGGGAACGCCTTAAGAATGTGGAATGAACGTCTTAAGAATGTGGAGGGAACGTCTTAAAAAGGAGGAGGGAACGCCCTGAGGAGGGAACGTCTTAAGAAGGAGTGAACGGCCTGAGGAGGGAACGTCTGTTTAATTAAGAAGGGGACAGGTGTGCCGAGAATTTCATTGGAGTTTTAATTAAAGAAATACCTCTCGTTATCTTCCCTTCTGTTTTCTCTCTTGTTGGCCTTAAATGAGTGCCTTGGGCAGTGCCCACAGGCACTCTGCTGAGTATTACCTGTTGGCACTGTTGAGAGTATTACATGTTGGCATTGTTGAGAGTATTACCTGTTGGCACTGTTGAGAGTATTACCTGTTGGCACTGTTGAGAATATTACCTGTTGGCACTGTTGAGAGTATTACCTGTTGGCCACTGTTAGAATATTACTTGTTGCACATGTGAGAATACTACCTGTGGTACTGTTTGAGAGTATACCTGTTGCACTGTGAGAATACTTACTGTGGCAAAGATGTGGAGGGTATTACCTTTTAGGCATGTTGGAGGATTACGTTGTGCACTGTTGGAGTATTCTGTTGGCCTGTTGAAGTATTACCTGTAGCACGTGAGGTATTACCTGTTGGCATGTTGAGAGTTTAACCGTTGGTACTGTGAGGTTTTTTTGTTGGCACTGTTGAGAGTATATTTGTTGGCACGGAGAGTAACCTGTTCTTTAAGAATTTTGGCAGGGATATACTGTTGGCAATGTGAGAGTATTACTTGTTGCATGTTGAGAGTATACTTGTTGGCACTGTGAAAGTATTATTGTTGCATGTGAGGGTATACTTGTTGGCACTGTTGAGAGTTTATTGTGGCTGTTGAACGTATTAGTTGTTGGCACTGTTGAGAATATACTGTGGCACTGTTGAAGTATTATTTGTTGGCACTGTTGAAGTATTACTTGCTGGCACTGGGAAGAGTATTATTTGTTGGCCTGTTGAAAGATTACTTGGGCACTGTTGAGGAGGATACTGTTGGCATGTTGAGAGATTACTTGTTGGACTGTGAGAGCTTACATGTTGCACTGTTGAGGATTTGTTGGCACTGTTGAGAGTATACTTGTTGGACTGTTGAGAATATACCCTGTTGGTATGTTGAGAGTACTCTGTTGGCAATGTTGAGGATACAGTGGCACGTTGAGAGATACTTGTTGGAACTGTGAGAATACTACCTGTTGGTACTGTTGAAGTTTAAACGTGTTGGCACTGTGAGAGATACTGTGGCAACTGTTGAGTATTACTTGTGGCACAGTTGAGAATACACCTGTTGTATGTTGGAGTACTACTGTCACTAGTGAAAGCATTACTTGTTGGCCTGTTGAGAGATTACTTGTTGGCCTGTGAGAGCATTGCTTGTGCCTGTTGGAGGGCATTTACTTGTTGGCACAGTTGTAGAGCATTACTTGTGGACGTTTATAGATTACTGTTGGCACTGTTGAGAGCATTACTTGTTGGCCTGTTAAGAGCATTACTTGTTGGCACTGTTGAGAGCTTACTTGTTGGCACTGTTGAGAGTTACTTGTTGGCACTGTTGAGAGTCATTACATGTTGGCACTGTTGAGAGTATTACTTGTTGGCACTTTTTGAGATTATTTGACTGTTGAGACAACTTGTTGGAGTAAAGATTACTTGTTGGCACTGTTGAGAGTATTACTTGTTGGCACTGTTGAAAGTATTACTTGTTGGCACTGTTGAGAGTATTACTTGTTGGCACTGTTGAGAGTATTACCTGTTGGCACTGTTGAGAGTATTACTTGTTGGCACTGTTGAGAGTATTACCTGTTGGCACTGTTGAGAGTATTATTTGTTGGCACTGTTGAGAGTATTACTTGCTGGCACTGGTGAGAGTATTATTTGTTGGCACTGTTGAAAGCATCTTGTTGGCATGTTAGGCTTACTTGTTGGTACTGTTGAGAGCATTACTTGTTGGCACTGTTGAGAGCATTTCTTGTTGGCACTGTTGAGAGTATTACTTGTTGGCACTGTTGAGAATACTACCTGTTGGTACTGTTGAGAGTACTACCTGTTGGCACTGTTGAGAGTACTACCTGTTGGCACTGTTGAGAGTATTACTTGTTGGCACTGTTGAGAATACTACCTGTTGGTACTGTTGAGAGTATTACTTGTTGGCACTGTTGAGAGTATTACTTGTCATTTAGAGTATTACTTGTTGGCACTGTTGAGAGCATTACTTGTTGGCACTGTTGAGAGCATTACTTGTTGGCACTGTTGAGAGCATTACTTGTTGGCACTGTTGAGAGCATTACTTGTTGGCACTGTTGAGACATTACTCTGTTGGTACTGTTAAGAGTCATTACTTGTTGGCACTGTTGAGATACTACTGTTGGTCACTGTTGAGAGATTACTTGTTGGCACTGTTAGAGATTACTCTGTTGGCACTGTTGAGGTATATACTGTTGGTACTGTTGAGAGTACTACCTGTTGGCACTGTTGAAGTATTACTTGTTGGCACTGTTGAGAGCATTACTTGTTGGCACTGTTGAGAGTATTACTTGTTGGCACTGTTGAGAGTATTACTTGTTGGCACTGTTGAGAGTATTACTTGTTGGCACTGTTTAGAGCATTACTTGTTGGCACTGTTGAGAGCATTACTTGTTGGCACTGTTAAGAGCATTACTTGTTGGCACTGTTGAGAGCATTACTTGTTGGCACTGTTGAGAGCATTGCTTGTTGGCACTGTTGAGAGCATTACTTGTTGGCACTGTTGAGAGCATTACTTGTTGGCACTGTTTAGAGCATTATTTGTTGGCACTGTTGAGAGCATTACTTGTTGGCACTGTTGAGAGCATTACTTGTTGGCACTGTTGAGAGCATTACTTGTTGGCACTGTTGAGAGCATTGCTTGTTGGCACTGTTGAGAGCATTACTTGTTGGCACTGTTGAGAGCATTACTTGTTGGCACATGACAGGGCATGGCACGTGACGGGACATAGCACATGATATGGCATGGCACATGACTGGACATAGCACATGACAGGACATAGCACATGATATGGCATGGCACATGACAGGACATAGCACATGACAGGACATAGCACATGGCAGGGCATGGCACATGACAGGGCATGGCACATGACACGGCATGGCACATGACAGAGCATGCACATGATATAGCATGGCACATGACATGGCATGGCGACACAGGGACATGCATGGGCATGACATGGTAGGCAGATGGCAGGGCATGGCATATGGCAGGGCATGGCACATGGCAGGGTAGGACACGTGGACAGCCCACTAAGATGGCGCAGTGCCCAAGGTCGTTGAAAATAGATGATATTCTGAACGCCTTCCTTGCTGGGGTCTTTTGTTGCCTGCATCTCTTTGTGTGGCCCAGGGTGGGCCGCCCTCTGTGTGGTCCTCCTTGCTACCCTCCCTCCATGTGGCCCGGTCTGGCCCTATATGCGACATATGTCAGGCTGCCCTATAATATACAGCTCCAACACGGTGTTCTTGCCACATCATCAATGTTCTGTATAACATCAGTGCATCACATTAGAATATTATATCTCTGTTTCCTGTTGTTTTGTGAAGTATTACAGAACAGGCCTACTTGGCGGTGAGGTATTACAGAACAGGCCTACTTGCCGGTGAGGTATTACAGAACAGGCCTACTTGACGGTGAGGTATTACAGAACAGGCCTACTTGACGGCGAGGTATTACAGAACAGGCCTACTTGACGGTGAGGTATTACAGAACAGGCCTACTTGACGGTGAGGTATTACAGAACAGGCCTACTTGGCGGCGAGGTATTACAGAACAGGCCTACTTGGCGGCGAGGTATTACAGAACAGGCCTACTTGACGGTGAGGTATTACAGAACAGGCCTACTTGGCGGCGAGGTATTACAGAACAGGCCTACTTGGCGGTGAGGTATTACAGAACAGGCCTACTTGACGGTGAGGTATTACAGAACAGGCCTACTTGACGGTGAGGTATTACAGAACAGGCCTACTTGACGGCGAGGTATTACAGAACAGGCCTACTTGACGGTGAGGTATCAAGACAGGCCTACTTGACGGCGAGGTATTACAGAACAGGCCTACTTGCCGGGAGGTATTACAGAACAGGCCTACTTGGCGGAGGTATTACAGAACAGGCTACTTGACGGGAGGTATTCAGATTAGGCCTACTTGGCGGTTGAGGTATTACAGATTAGGCCTACTTGCCGGTGAGGTATTACAGATCAAGCCTACTTGGCCGTGAGGTATTACAGATTAGGCCTACTTGCCGGTGAGGTATTACAGATCAGGCCTACTTGCCGGTGAGGTATTACAGATCAGGCCTACTTGCCGGTGAGGTATTACAGATCAGGCCTACTTGCCGGTGAGGTATTACAGATCAGGCCTACTTGCCGGTGAGGTATTACAGATCAGGCCTAGTTGCCGGTGAGGTATTACAGATCAGGCCTACTTGCCGGTGAGGTATTACAGATCAGGCCTACTTGCCGGTGAGGTATTACAGATCAGGCCTACTTGAACGGAGAATGATTGTTTTAAAACACCTCTGTCACGGTGGTTATTTAGCACAGGCCTTTCTGCGTCTTCACGGTGTTACAGACAGGCCCTACTTGGACGGTGAGGTTTCAGAGAACCGCACTGGTGATAAATTAGGCCATTGCGTTTGGGTATTATTATTGAGGCCTACGTTGCCCAAGTGGATTACAAACAAGCCTACTTAAGGCGAATAGGAAATTAACAGTAGGCAATTTGAGGTATTACAGTTAGGCCTTGCGGTGATGTAATTACCAGTTAGCTTTTGCGGTGAGATATTTAAGATCAGGCCATACTTGGGAGGTGAGGTGAGTTACGATGGTGGCTCACATTTGCCGTGTGGGTGGGTATTACAGGAATCGACTGCTGACTTCCTACTACGTATATAAGATTCAGCCACTTGCTGTAGTATTAAGATCAGGACTTTCTCGCTCGGTGAGGTATTACTCAAATCAGTCTCACTTGCCGTTTGTATTACAGAACAGCCACTTGGGTGAACGGGATTACTCAATAATCCAGTTGACGTGTTAGTTTATCAGAACAGCTACTTGCTGGTGAGTATTTCATCAGACTAAGATGGACGCGCAGAAGGACTACAGGCCTACTAAGACGTGGTATTACAGAACAGCCACTTCCGAGTATTACAGAACGGCCTATTGACGAGAGTACATAAGAACGGCCCACTAAAAGATACTTAAGAATATTGTCTTGAATAACCTCTGACGGCTCTTGAAAGCTACAAGACGGATTGACAGCCTGTCTTTCAACGCTGTTACAGCCAAAGTTTCCAAAAATTCATTGTGTCTGTGAACTGTTCAGGAACACATGGATAAATTAACACATTGTAACTCTGGGTATCTTTTGATTGTGGAACGTTTCGCAGCGTCCTGTGGCTTCTTCTCATGGAGATAGTGACTGGAGGGTTTGAGTACAGTCCCTCGTCCTTGAGTCAGATGTTAAGTCCATCAGTTTTGAAGGTACTTGCATGTTGCAGAGGGAGTGTCTTTGTACTGTGGCAGAGGGTTGCCAGCGTCGTAGTTTTGGTGTCACTTTGTCCAGTGTGGATGGGCACGACCTACTTCCACACTGGACAAATGTGACACCACCTACGACTGCTGCACCTCTCCTACCTACAGTATATAAGCCACTTCTTCACACATATGCTGTATTCCTTTCAAAACTGATGGACTTATTACATCGACTCAAGGCTGAGGGACTGATTACCTCAAATTCCTCCTGTTTTTCACTATTCTCCTTTGTATTGGACTGATGAAGCCACTGTGTGGCGAAACGTTTCCTCAATAAAGATACCCAAGAGTTGCACATGTGTCTAATTTATCAGTCATCATTATGCTGGTTATGTAGTTTCATAAGAACATAAGAATGGACGAACACTGCAGAAGGCCTACTGGCCCATCATACAAGACAGGTCCTTATCAGAACCACCCCTTCCCAAGCTACATAAGAACGGCTTGACAAAGCTACATAAGAACGGCTTGACAAAGCTACGTAAGAACGGCTTGACAAAGCTACATAAGAACGGCTTGACAAAGCTACATAAGAACGGCTTGACAAAGCTACATAAGAACGGCTTGACAAAGCTCCTGAACAACGCAAAGTTTCCCTAATAAAATGTCGCATTAGTTGTCTTTGAGTCCTGTTACTGAACATAAGAGCATAATATACAACGTTGTATCTCTGTGTTCTTGGTGGTGACTTGTGCAGTGTTGCAGCAGCGTCTCTGTGTTCTTCTCGGTGGTGACTTGTGCAGTGTTGCAGCAGCGTCTCTGTGTTCTTGGTGGTGACTTGTGCAGTGTTGCAGCAGCGTCTCTGTGTTCTTGGTGGTGACTTGTGCAGTGTTGCAGCAGCGTATCTGTGTTCTTGGTGGTGACTTGTGCAGTGTTGCAGCAGCGTCTCTGTGTTCTTCTCGGTGGTGACTTGTGCAGTGTTGCAGCAGCGTCTCTGTGTTCTTCTCGGTGGTGACTTGTGCAGTGTTGCAGCAGCGGTACTCTGAATTATTCTGAAATATGTGTCCTGGTGTTTAGAATTAATTCAGTGTCGTACAACGGTGATGACGACAAATATTATTCATTAATTTAATGTTAGTAATAACATGTTTACAAGGCTGAGAGACGATGACTTTATTCCTGGTATTACTCCTGGAAGCTTGATAATCCAGGTAATTTATTTACCAATTAATGTGGTTAGAATTATAAGCTAAATTTTTAAAGGGGTGGAGGGATAAGCCAGTGGAAGACCTCGGTCAGATAACAAAAGTTCCAGCTGTGGGTCATAATATGACTAAGACCCGCGTCAGGAAACACTTGATCTCTTTACTGATAAATTTTTCCTAACCTAACCTACCCTAACCCCACGTAACCTAACCTAACCTAACCTACCCTAACCCCACGTAACCTAACCTAACCTAACCTACCCTAACCCCACGTAACCTAACCTAACTTAACCTACCATAAACCAACGTAACGTAACGTAACCTAACCTAACCGAACTTAACCTAACCTCACCTAACCTAATCTAACCTACCCTAACTTAACCTAGCATACCCAACTTAACCTAAGGTAACCTAATCTAATAACCCAGGAAAGTCAGTGTGGCTTTTTTTTTATTATAAACCTGCCAGAATGTGATCCCCGAGTCTCTGTCAACTCCCAGGTATCTACTGCTAGGTGACACAAGCAACTCCCAGGCATCTACTGCTAGGTGACACAAGCAACTCCCAGGTATCTACTGCTAGGTGACACAAGCAACTCCCAGGCATCTACTGCTAGGTGACACAAGCAACTCCCAGGTATCTACTGCTAGGTGACACAAGCAACTCCCAGGTATCTACTGCTAGGTGACACAAGCAACTCCCAGGTATCTACTGCTAGGTGACACAAGCAACTCCCAGGTACCTACTGCTAGGTGACACAAGCAACTCCCAGGTATCTACTGCTAGGTGACACAAGCAACTCCCAGGTATCTACTGCTAGGTGACACAAGCAACTCCCAGGTATCTACTGCTAGGTGACACAAGCAACTCCCAGGTATCTACTGCTAGGTGACACAAGCAACTACCAGGTATCTACTGCTAGGTGACACAAGCAACTCCCAGGTATCTACTGCTAGGTGGCACAAGCAACTCCCAGGTATCTACTGCTAGGTGACACAAGCAACTCCCAGGTATCTACTGCTAGGTGGCACAAGCAACTCCCAGGTATCTACTGCTAGGTGACACAAGCAACTCCCAGGTATCTACTGCTAGGTGACACAAGCAACTCCCAGGTATCTACTGCTAGGTGGCACGAGCAACTCCCAGGCATCTTCTGCTAGGTGACACAAGCAACTCCCAGGCATCTACTGCTAGGTGACACAAGCAACTCCCAGGTATCTACTGCTAGGTGGCACAAGCAACTCCCAGGCATCTTCTGCTAGGTGACACAAGCAACTCCCAGGCATCTACTGTTAGGTGACACAAGCAACTCCCAGGTATCTACTGCTAGGTGGCACAAGCAACTCCCAGGCATCTACTGCTAGGTGACACAAGCAACTCCCAGGTATCTACTGCTAGGTGACACAAGCAACTCCCAGGTATCTACTGCTAAGTGGCACAAGCAACTCCCAGGCATCTTCTGCTAGGTGACACAAGCAACTCCCAGGTATCTACTGCTAGGTGGCATAAGCAACTCCCAGGTATCTACTGCTAGGTGACACAAGCAACTCCCAGGTATCTACTGCTAGATGACACAAGCAATTCCAAGTTATCTACTGCTAGGTGACACAAGCAACTCCCAGGTATCTAGTGCTAGGTGGCACAAGCAACTCCCAGGTATCTACTGCTAGATGACACAAGCAATTCCCAGTTATCTACTGCTAGGTGACACAAGCAACTCCCAGGTATCTACTGCTAGGTGGCACAAGCAACTCCCAGGTATCTACTGCTAGGTGACACAAGCAACTCCCAGGTATCTAGTGCTAGGTGGCACAAGCAACTCCCAGGTATCTACTGCTAGGTGACACAAGCAACTCCCAGGTATCTAGTGCTAGGTGACACAAGCAACTCCCAGGTATCTAGTGCTAGGTGACACAAGCAACTCCCAGGTATCTAATGCTAGGTGACACAAGCAACTCTCAGGTTTTTACTGCAAGGTGACACAAGCAACTCCCAGGTATCTACTGCTAGGTGACACAAGCAACTCCCAGGTATCTACTGCTAGGTGACACAAGCAACTCCCAGGTATCTAGTGCCAGGTAACACAAGCAACTCCCAGGTATCTACTGCTAGGTGACACAAGCAACTCCCAGGTATCTACTGCTAGGTGACACAAGCAATTCCCAGTTATCTACTGCTAGGTGACACAAGCAACTCCCAGGTATCTACTGCTAAGTGACACAAGCAACTCCCAGGTATCTACTGCTAGGTGACACAAGCAACTCCCAGGTATCTAGTGCCAGGTAACACAAGCAACTCCCAGGTATCTACTGCTAGGTGACACAAGCAACTCCCAGGCATCTACTGGTAGGTGACACAAGCAACTCCCAGGTATCTACTGCTAGGTGACTCAAGCAACTCCCAGGTATCTAGTGCCAGGTAACACAAGCAACTCCCAGGTATCTACTGCTAGGTGACACAAGCAACTCCCAGGTATCTACTGCTAGGTGACACAAGCAATTCCCAGTTATCTACTGCTAGGTGACACAAGCAACTCCCAGGTATCTACTGCTAAGTGACACAAGCAACTCCCAGGTATCTACTGCTAGGTAACACAAGCAACTCCCAGGTATCTACTGCTAGGTGACACAAACAAATCTCAGGTATCTACTGCTAGGTGACTCAAGCAACTCCCAGGTATCTAGTGCCAGGTAACACAAGGAACTCCCAGGTATCTAATGCTAGGTGACACAAACAAATCCCAGGTATTTACTGCTAGGTGACACAAACAAATCCCAGGTATTTACTGCTAGGTGACACAAACAACTCCCAGGTATCTACTGCTAGGTGACACAAGGAACAGGTGTTAATTTAGTGGTGAGTATAACCCCTGTTCCGTCTTTATTGACAAAATACCTGAGTCTTGTGCGTGTGTTTTATTCATCATTAGGTCTTTGCTGTGTTCCTGTTTCTATGACAGGTGTTAGAAAGCTTGCAAATACGTGCCTCCCAGCCCAGGGTTCAACCCGGGCACGTTCGCTTGCGAGCCACTTACCCTAATCCTTTATTCTTTGTCTATGCTAATTTATTCATGAGATATTGTGAGGCGAAATTACCGTCTTGTGGATGTTTACGCAGCTCTGGTTAAGATGCACCTGAACCTCTCCAACAGCTTCTTCGAACACGTCTTGTACTGCATTTATAACTTTATGAAGGGCTCTTCATCCAAGGAACTTAAACTCTTTTTCCCTTTTCCTGAAATTAAACCAGTTACCTTCCATTCTACACTCGTAGCAAAAAATGTAGTTTTCCATATATTATCTTACTTCACTACATGTGGTATTATCTTACTTCACTACATGTGGTATTATCTTGCTTCACTACATGTGGTATTATCTTACTTCACTACATGTGGTATTATCTTACTTCACTACATGTGGTATTATCTTGCTTCACTACATGTGGTATTATCTTGCTTCACTACATGTGGTATTATCTTGCTTCACTACATGTGGTATTATCTTGCTTCACTACATGTGGTATTATCTTACTTCACTACATGTGGTATTATCTTGCTTCACTACATGTGGTATTATCTTACTTCACTACATGTGGTATTATCTTGCTTCACTACTGTGGTATTAGTCACGTGGTACTTCTACATGTGGTATTATCTTACTTCACTACATGTGGTATTATCTTGCTTCACTACATGTGGTATTATCTTACTTCACTACATGTGGTATTATCTTACTTCACTACGTGTGGTATTATCTTGCTTCACTACATGTGGTATTATCTTGCTTCACTACATGTGGTATTATCTTGCTTCACTACATGTGGTATTATCTTGCTTCACTACATGTGGTATTATCTTCTTCACTACGTGTGGTATTATCTTAGCTTCACTACATGTGGTATTATCTTACTTCACTACAGTGTGGTATTATCTTGCTTCACTACATGTGGTATTATCTTGACTTCACTACATGTGGTATTATCTTAGCTTCACTACATGTGGTATTATCTTGCTTCACTACATGTGGTATTATCTTGACTTCACTACATGTGGTATTATCTTGCTTCACTACATGTGGTATTATCTTGCTTCACTACATGTGGTATTATCTTACTTCACTACATGTGGTATTATCTTACTTCACTACGTGTGGTATTATCTTACTTCACTACATGTGGTATTATCTTCTTCACTACTGTGGTATTATCTTGCTTCACTACGATGTGGTATTATCTTGCTTCACTACATGTGGTATTATCTTGCTTCACTACTGTGGTATTATCTTGCTTCACTACATGTGGTATTATCTTGCTTCACTACATGTGGTATTATCTTGCTTCACTACATGTGGTATTATCTTACTTCACTACGTGTGGTATTATCTTGCTTCACTACATGTGGTATTATCTTACTTCACTACATGTGGTATTATCTTACTTCACTACGTGTGGTATTATCTTGCTTCACTACATGTGGTATTATCTTGTTTCACTACATGTGGTATTATCTTGCTTCACTACATGTGGTATTATCTTACTTCACTACATGTGGTATTATCTTGCTTCACTACATGTGGTATTATCTTACTTCACTACATGTGGTATTATCTTACTTCACTACATGTGGTATTATCTTGCTTCACTACATGTGGTATTATCTTGCTTCACTACTGTGGTATTATCTTGCTTCACTACATGTGGTATTATCTTACTTCACTACATGTGGTATTATCTTGCTTCACTACATGTGGTATTATCTTGCTTCACTACATGTGGTATTATCTTGCTTCACTACATGTGGTATTATCTTACTTCACTACATGTGGTATTATTTGCTTCACTACATGTGGTATTATCTTGCTTCACTACATGTGGTATTATCTTACTTCACTACATGTGGTATTATCTTGCTTCACTACATGTGGTATTATCTTGTTTCACTACATGTGGTATTATCTTGCTTCACTACATGTGGTATTATCTTACTTCACTACGTGTGGTATTATCTTGCTTCACTACATGTGGTATTATCTTACTTCACTACATGTGGTATTATCTTGCTTCACTACATGTGGTATTATCTTGCTTCACTACATGTGGTATTATCTTGCTTCACTACATGTGGTATTATCTTGCTTCACTACATGTGGTATTATCTTGCTTCACTACGTGTGGTATTATCTTACTTCACTACGTGTGGTATTATCTTACTTCACTACATGTGGTATTATCTTGCTTCACTACATGTGGTATTATCTTACTTCACTACATGTGGTATTATCTTACTTCACTACATGTGGTATTATCTTGCTTCACTACATGTGGTATTATCTTACTTCACTACGTGTGGTATTATCTTGCTTCACTACTGTGGTATTATCTTCTTCACTACGATGTGGTATTATCTTACTTCACTACATGTGGTATTATCTTGCTTCACTACATGTGGTATTATCTTACTTCACTACATGTGGTATTATCTTGCTTCACTACGTGTGGTATTATCTTGCTTCACTACGTGTGGTATTATCTTACTTCACTACATGTGGTATTATCTTGCTTCACTACATGTGGTATTATCTTGCTTCACTACATGTGGTATTATCTTACTTCACTACGTGTGGTATTATCTTGCTTCACTACGTGTGGTATTATCTTGCTTCACTACATGTGGTATTATCTTACTTCACTACATGTGGTATTATCTTGCTTCACTACATGTGGTATTATCTTACTTCACTACATGTGGTATTATCTTACTTCACTACATGTGGTATTATCTTACTTCACTACATGTGGTATTATCTTGCTTCACTACATGTGGTATTATCTTGTTTCACTACATGTGGTATTATCTTGCTTCACTACATGTGGTATTATCTTACTTCACTACATGTGGTATTATCTTGCTTCACTACATGTGGTATTATCTTGTTTCACTACGTGTGGTATTATCTTGTTTCACTACATGTGGTATTATCTTACTTCACTACATGTGGTATTATCTTGCTTCACTACATGTGGTATTATCTTGTTTCACTACATGTGGTATTATCTTGTTTCACTACATGTGGTATTATCTTGCTTCACTACGTGTGGTATTATCTTGTTTCACATTATCTTGTTGATTTTGTTATTTCCTAATGTAATTATTAAGTACTTACTACATGTGGTTTATTTCACTCTAAGTGAGTGCTGAGAATGTAGACTTACTACACTGATGGTCAGTGTCTAGTTCCACTGGGTCAGTGTCACTCTACGTGGTATACCTTTTCCTGAGCGTGCTGGTATTAGCGTGGATGTCACACAAGATCTACCACATTGGCTGTTTAGTGCTTTTGACTACATGGTTTAATATGTTGAAGAAGGTGGTATTTACTTCACTCATGTGGATAAACCAGAGGCTGATACTTCGCCTAGATGTGTTTGATAGTGAGTTGATCACTGCGTGTGGTTAAGGAGGAATTGATTACCACCATGAGAGTGGAAGCCGCTTTAAGTGGCAAGTGGTCCACAGTTTTAAGGAAGAAGGAGAATTAAGGGGGTTATTAAAGAAGATGTTGACGTGTAGGAAATGATTCTCTTCTCCAAGACTGTGGTTTAACTTACAGTGGTTTTTTGGTAGTGATGCTTAAGATACCTCTTGAACTTCCCTTCCTAACAAGGTAAGATATTCATAATTGTGGAGACTCTCCTAAGTAAGATACTACAGACTGTGCTATTTTAGTAACAGGTATGAAATACATCAGGTACAAGAGGTATTACTTGCTCCTAGGTGGATATGTTAGGTGACATTAGTCAGCAGTTGGTATAATTTACTGTCAGGTACATTGGAACAAGCCACTATCTGTGTTAGTGCTGTTACACTACATTGGAATGCACGGGGATTATCACTACTAGGTTATTATCAGTCAGCCATAAAGTAGTAGGTTAATGTTGTTTCACTACATGTGTATTATCTTGTTATCACTACGTTGTGGTATTGATCTTACTTCACTACATGTGGTATTATCTTGCTTCACTACGTGTGGTATTATCTTGTTTCACTACGTGTGGTATTATCTTGTTTCACTACGTGTGGTATTATCTTACTTCACTACGTGTGGTATTATCTTACTTCACTACATGTGGTATTATCTTGTTTCACTACGTGTGGTATTATCTTGTTTCACTACATGTGTTATTATCTTGTTTCACTACGTGTGGTATTATCTTGTTTCACATTATCTTGTTGTAATTTTGTTCATTTCCTCTAATAATTATTAAGTAATTAACTTTTTTGTTCCCTCTAAGATGAGTGCTAGAATGAGACTTAGTACGCTGAGGTCAGTGGTCAGAGTACGCTGAGGTCAGTGGTCACGTGTGGTCATACCTGTCCTGAGCTGTCTGGGTATTAGCGTGGAGTGTCACCAAGCACCATGGCTTGTTGTAGTGCTTTAGAATCTCAGGTTAAAGTGTTGAAGAAGGAGATTTTACTTCTTCAAGAGGAAAACAGGAGGCTGAAGCTTCGCCTAGATGTGTTTGAGAGTGAGTATGAGACAGCTGGTACTGGTAAGGAGGAAATGATTACCACCAGTGAGAGTGGCAGCCGCTTTAAGTGGCAAGTGGTCCACAGTTAAGGAAGAAGGAAGATAAGGAGGGTTAATAAAGAAGATGTGAAGGTAGGAAATCGATTCTCTGTTCTCCAAGACGAGTGTACTTCAGTGGTTAGTGAGGTTAAAGATACCTCTGACTCCCCTGCTAATCAAGGTAAGAATATTCTGATTGTGGGAGACTCTCAGGTAAGATATACGGACTGTGCTTTTTGTAACAGAGATAGAAAAATCAGAGAGAAAGAGTGTGCCTCCTAGGAGCTGGTGTTGGTGACATAGTCAGCAGGTTGGATAATATTATGTCAGGTAATTGGAACAAGCCCATTATCTGTCTTAGTGCTGGTGGAAATGACATTGGAAAGGGCAGGAGACAGGAGCTACAGGATAAGTACAGGTCAGCCATAGAAGTAGTCAGGTCTAAGGGAGGGATCCCTATCATATGTAGCATCTTGCCTAAAAGGGGAGTGGGCAATGAATGGATGTCTAGGGCAGTTGGTATAAATTGCTGGCTAGACAGGTACTGCAAGGGACTTGCAATCCTATTCATTGATAACTGGGACAAATTCTATGGCAAACATGATGTGTATGCAAGGGATGGGGTTCATCTCTCTGGGGCTGGAGTGGTTGCATTAGCCAATTCAATTGGATGGTTAAAATCTCTATTTATTCATGTAAGATATTTTAACCATCCAATTGATTTTCAAAAAGTTGAGAAAGTAGTATCAAGCAAGTCCATGGTCGACAGGAATATAATTGAATCTTGTTTCATAAAAAGCAGTTTTGACAATAATATGAATATTTCCTTTGGTTTATATAAATTAGATCCATTTATAATTAATAGAATTTGGGAAGAATTTAATAATACACTGGACAAATAATAATTTTTAAATTTTCTTGGGTAGAATAGTTTGTGGGTGAGTTGTGCAAAGGACCTATCCAAGTTGGGTCGGCGCGCGTCAGGTGTTTAACCGTTGTGGGATCTGATAGTGAGGTGCTGGCCAGACCCCTTATATAGCTTCTTTGGTTGCTTTACTTTCATAGTTCCTTGATAATGTGACTAGTCACGAAAGCGCTTGGAATTTCTCTATTCTTTCAGAGTGGGTTTTTTTGCATATATAATATATATATATATATATATATATATATATATAATATATATATATATATATATATATATAATATATATATATATATGTATATATATATATATATATATATATATATATATATATATATATATATATATATAATATATAATATATATATATTAATATACCATATTTATATATATATATATAATATATATATAATATATATATTATATATATATAATATATATATATATATATAATAATATATATATATATATATATATATAATAGGATGGGGTCGAGCTCTGGTGTAAATTGTGGAGCCACAGCCTCGGAGAAGTGGATAAAAAAGGCTTCGAGGAAGAATATTTGGATTTCTTCCTCAAGCAGTTTAAATATTCCACTTCCGCTACCACTCCATCTTTTCATTCTTTTTTACCAATAGATTTATTTTATTACATAATATGGTGCAGAAGATTTAAGAGATACATTGTTGGTATAAAGATGACATATATAGTACATGAGATGTGACAGATACATGTCTAGTACATATTGTTACGTGTTTGTCACTGATTATAATGTGAAAATCTCATCCAGCTCTTCAGAACTGGGGCGTGTACCCAAAATACAGCAGGCATTACCCCTCTGAACAGCAGCGCTGAGTCGCTGGAACAGAAAACTAGCTGCCCTGGGATCCCTAGTTACCCTGATGAGTGTTTTGCCTAACTCCTTAATGAACTTAGATGCACTCTTTCCCCATGAGCCAAGGGTCTCTGAGCCTATGGGAACAAACATATAGTGATGGGCAAGTTCTCCATATTTTCTAGACTTTTGGGACTCCCTGAAGCTGGCAGCTGCCCCTCCTTCCTCCCTGGTGTATTGGAGATAGGTATCAGCCACGGTACATGCACATGTATAGTCCCACACCACCTGCTTACCGTCTGTTCAGGCTTGAAGGGTGATACCATCTGGATGCTTCTGGCTGCCATCAGATCTGCATAGTTGGGGTGGCTCCCTTACTGCTGGGCATCCGGCTGTTGTGAGGCTCCTCTTGATAATGTTATTAACCTCATCATAATATATATATATATAATATATATATATTATATATAATATATATATATATATATATATATATATATATATATATATATATATATATATATGTCGTGCCGAATAGGCAGAACTTGCGATCTTGGCTTAAATAGCAACGTTCATCTTGCCATATAGGACAAGTGAAAATTTATGTATGCAATAATTTTGCCAAAATTATTCTGAACCTAACGAAAAAAATATATTTCATTGTGTTTGTTTAGTATTTAATTACTGTAAACATATCTAAAATATATTTAGTTTAGTTAGGCTAAAATAAATTATTCTTGTTATAATAAGGTTAGGTAAGTTTTCTAAGTTCCTTTTGGTGCAAAATTATAATTTTTTACATCAACATTAATGAAAAAAATATATCTTTAAACGTATAAGAGAAAATTTTAGAAAGGACTTAATTTTAAATGAGTTCTTGCTAATTGACCAGTTTTACATATTCGGCACTATATAATATATATATATATATATATTATATATATATATATATATATATATTATATATATATATATATATATATATATAATATATATATATATATATATAATATATATAATATATATATATAATCGGGTAAATCTTGCCTGCCTTTCTGCTCTTCGTCAAATATAATGAATACTACATTTTGTACCCTCTCTTTCTCTACCCTCTCCTCCCTTCCTGATCCCTCGTTCTTTTTCCTCATAACCTACATCTGCTATTCTTTGCAACCACTCGAACTTCCTGCCCCCCCTCCACCTCCCTGCCCCCCTCACCTCCCTGCCCCCTCACCTCCCTTCCCCCCCTCACCTCCCTACCCCCCTCACCACCCACTCCCCATGTTTGTCTCTGGGAGAGGCACACACATGACAGACTCACACGGACCTATATTGACTCACAGAGTGCCTGCCTCCACCTTCTTACCAGAATATAGCTTCGTGTCTACTCTGTCTTTTCCTCGCGAAGTTGAAAATTGACAAACGGGAAGCATTTGCTTGAACAATTAATTCATAGAATGTGGAAAACACTGTTTATAAGACGTTTATTGAATATTAGAGTTAGGTAAAATATTGAAGACATGAGGAAAATGATGTGTGTGTGTGTGTTGTGTGTGTGTGTGTGTGTGTGTGTGTGTGTGGTGTGTGTGTGTGTGTGTGTGGTGTGTGTATCTGTATGTGTGTACGTGTGTGTGTGTGTGTGGGGTGTGTGGGGTGTGTGTATGGGGTGTATGTGTGTATGTGTGTGCGTGTATGTGTATCTGTGTGTGTGTGTGTGTACTCACCTAATTGTGGTTGCAGGGGTCGAGATTCAGCTAATGGTCCCGCCTCTTCACTGGTTGCTACTAGGTCCTCTCTCCCCCTGCTCCATGAGCTTTATCATACCTCGTCTTAAAACTATGTATAGTTCCTGCCTCCACTACATCGTTTGCCAGACTATTCCACCTCCTAACTACTCTATGACTGAAGAAATACTTCCTAACATCCCTTTGACTTATCTGAGTCTTCAGCTTCCAACTGTGACCCCTTGTTTCTGTGTCCCATCTCTGGAACATCCTGTCTCTGTCCACCTTGTCTATTCCACGCAGTATTTTGTATGTCGTTATCATGTCTCCCCTGACCCTCCTGTTCTCCAGTGTTGTCAGACCGATTTCCCTTAACCTTTCTTCATAGGACATTCCCCTTAGCTCTGGAACTAGCCTTGTTGCAAACCTTTGCACTTTCTCTAATTTCTTGACGTGTTTGACCAGGTGTGGATTCCAAACTGGTGCTGCGTACTCCAGTATGGGCCTGACGTACACAGTGTATAAAGTCTTGAACGATTCCTTACTGAGGTACCTGAACGCTATTCTCAGGTTTGCCAAGCGCCCATTTGCCGCAGTAGTTATCTGGTTAATGTGCTTCTGGCGATGTACTCGGTATTATACTCACTCCTAGGTCTTTCTCCTTGAGTGAGGTTTGCAGCCTTTGGCCACCTAGCCTATACTCTGTCTGCAGTCTTCT
This sequence comes from Cherax quadricarinatus, assembly GCF_026875155.1. Classification (NCBI taxonomy): domain Eukaryota; kingdom Metazoa; phylum Arthropoda; class Malacostraca; order Decapoda; family Parastacidae; genus Cherax; species Cherax quadricarinatus. Next base: position 24,133,189 of record NC_069468.1, read on the forward strand.
TTGCCCTCCTCCGATCTTCATGACTTTGCATTTGGCGGGGTTAAATTCTAGGAGCCAGTTTCTGGACCACACATCCAGCCTGTCCAGGTCTCTTTGTAGACCTGTCTGGTCTGCGTCTGATTTAATTCTCCTCATTAACTTCACGTCATCTGCAAACAGGGACACTTCTGAGTCTATCCCTTCCGTCATGTCGTTCACATATACCAAGAATAGCACTGGTCCCAGGACTGACCCCAGTGGGACCCCGCTCGTCACTGGCGCCCACTGTGATACCTCATCACGGACCATGACTCGCTGTTGCCTCCCTGTCTGGTATTCTCTGATCCATTGCAGTGCCCTCCCTGTTATATGCGCCTGATCCTCCAGCTTCTGTGCTAATCTCTTGTGAGGAACTGTGTCGAAGGCCTTCTTGCAGTCCAAGAAAATGCAATCAACACACCCCTCCCTCTCATTTCTTACTTCGGTTACCTTGTCGTAAAACTCTAGTAGGTTTGTGACACAGAATTTGCCTTCCATGAATCCGTGTTGACGGTCGTTCATAATCTTGTTCCGCTCCAGATGCTCCACCACTCTCCTCCTGATAATCTTTTCCAAGACTTTGCATACTATACATGTCAGTGACACTGGTCTATAATTTAGTGCTTCATTTCTGTCTCCCTTCTTAAAGATGGGGGCTACATTTACCTTCTTCCATACTTCAGGTAGTTGCCCAGTTTCAAGGGAAGTGTTGAAGATTTTGGTTAGTGGCACACGTAGTGTCCCTGGTCCCTCTCTAAGGACCCACGGAGAGATGTCCGGTCCCACAGCCTTTGAGGTATCAAGGTCGCTTAGGAGCTTCTCCACCTCTTCCTCAGTTGTGTGTAATTCATCCAACACTTGTTGGTATATCCCTTGTTGCTGTACGCCACTGTTTTGTCTCCCCGCTGTCCCTTCAGCCTCCACTGTAAATACTTCCTGAAATCTCATGTTGAGCTCCTCACATACCTCCTGGTCGTTTCTTGTGAGCTCCCCACCTTCTTTCCTCAGCCTGATTACCTGGTCCTTGACTGTTGTCTTCGTCCTGATGTGGCTGTAGAGTAGTTTCGGGTCAGACTTGACTTTCGATGCTATGTCATGTTCATACTGCCGCTGCGCCTCTCTTCTTATCTGTGCATACTCGTTTCTGGCTCGTCGACTAATCTCTTTATTCTCCTAAGTCCTTTGCCTTCTGTACTTTTTCCATTCTCTAGAGCACTTAGTTTTTGCCTCCCTGCACCTTCGGGTAAACCAAGGGCTCGTTCTGTCCTTCCCATTATTTCTGTTACCCTTGGGAACAAACCTTTCCTCTGCCTCCTTGCATTTTGTTGTTACAAAGTCCATCATTTCGTTTATTGATTTTCCTACCAACTCTTGTTCCCACTGAACCTCCTGCAGGAAGGTCCTCATTCCTGTGTAGTCCCCCCTTTTATAGTTTAGCTTTTCCCATTCTTCTCCTGTTACCCTCTCCACTTTTAGCTCCACGATGTATTCAAAGCTCATAACTACGTGGCCACTAGCTCCAAGGGGCCTTTCGTATGTGATGTGCTCAATGTCTGAGCTACTCAGGGTGAACACAAGGTCCAGTCTTGCTGGTTCATCCTCCCCTCTCTCTCTGGTAGTATCCCTAACATGTTGGTGCATGAGATTTGCCAGCACCACATCCATCATCTTGGCTCTCCATGTTTTGGGACCCCCATGTGGCACCAGGTTTTCCCAATCAATCTCCCTATGATTGAAGTCGCCCATGACCAGTAACTTCACTCTACTTGAGTGGGCCCTTCTTGCCACCTCAGCTAGAGTGTCCACCATTGCTCTGTTGCATTCATCATATTCCTCTCTTGGCCTCCTGCAGTTCTGTGGTGGGTTATACATAATTGCAATGACTACCTTGTGTTCCCCTGACTGAACTGTACCTACTATGTAATCCCTTTCTCCAATCTTGTCCATTCCTTCCATTTATTGATAACCCCACCGGCTTTTTATTAGTAGTGCAACCCCTCCTCCCCCCCTGCTCCTTCTATCCTTCCTCAGGATCTGATATCCGGGTGGGAAGATTGCATCTGTTGTTATCCCAGTGAGTTTCGTTCTGTAACTGCTACGATGTCTGGGGACAGCTCCTTGATTCTTTCATGCCACTCCTCACATTTATTCGTTATTCCATCCGCGTTCGTGTACCAAACCTTCAACTTCTTTTCAATAACTGTGGTCTGGGGAGAGAGGTGGGTTAGGGGAGCAGGGGGCCTATAGGAGTTGGTGTGTGGGGTGGGTCTGTGGTGTGGGGTTGTGGGGCAGAGGGCCTATGGGGGGTTTCAGTGGGGGTGGGGGTGGTGGTGAGGGGAATGGGAAAGAGGGCCTATGGGGGTTACAATGGGGTGAGGGGTTGTGGTGAGGGGGATGGGGATAGAGGGTGCAGTGTGTGAGTTGCTGTGGGTGCTGTGAGGGTGGGTTTGTGGTGAGGGGGATGGGGGAGAGGGATACATGTGTGGGTTACTGTGGGTTTCTGTGGGGTGGGGTTTGAGATGAGGGGGATGTATGGGTATACTGAGGGTTACTGTGGGGGTGGAGTTTATGCAGAGGGTAAGTGTGGGTTACTGTGGATTTCTGTGGGGTGGGGTTTGTGCTGAGGGGGATGAGGGCAGAGGGTGCAGTGAGTGGGTTTTGGGTTAGGTCGTTTGGTTGCTTTGGGATTGCCATGGTTGTGTTCCTTCTCTGGGTGGTACTGGAGGGGGTTGTGTTTGTTCTTCCACGTGGGCCTGATTTCTCCTGCTCTCCTCTTTCCTTGCCTCCCATTCCTTCTTGCGATGTTGCACCCTCTCTTTCAGTGTCATCCTTTCTTCTTGTGTTCTGTCTCGGTCGAGGTACACACTCCAGAACACCTGATTGTCCCTTAGGCGTGCTTTCTCCTGCAGGATCCGGTTTCGAGCTGACTCTGCCTTGGACGCTTTTTCCCCCTCGCAAACCACCCAATTCTCTGAAAATTTGTCAGCTGAGTCATGTCGTCCTCTCCTATTGCTTTCATGATGCTTTCCATCGTTTTTTTCTCCTGTTTCCTTGCCTCGTAAGTTTCCCCATCTACTTCTTGGAGCCCATAGACAAAAATGGCCCTCTCCCTTTCATCCTCCCACTGTGCTTTCCTGAGCATCCTCTGATTCAAATTAGTTCCTGCCATTGATGTGTTGCTTCTTACTGTCTCTTCCCTATCTGGTGTCCCTCTGCTTATTTGTTCCTGGACATGACAGTTGTCTGTTAGAGCCTCTGTGTATAGTTTAGCTCCTTCATTGACTTTAGTCCCTTCATTAGTTCTTGTTGTTCTCCCTGCCTTTTCCCAGGCCCCCCTTGGGTCCGATGGGGTCATCGCATACAGTATATCTCCTTTGTCCCCTGCTGTCCCCTCATCGGTGACTGAGGCAGTAGTTCTTGGTGTCATGGCTGTACTGTCCTTTGGTTCTTCAGGCTGTTTCAGACTCTTTAGTTCTTCTACTAAGCTCTGTATCTTAGCTTCAGCTGCTATGATTTGTAATTCCCATTTCCTGCTCTCCTCAGCTATTTTCTCTTCCATTTTCTTGCTGATCTCTTCCAGCCTCCTCCCCCACTCCTCTCTTTGCGTGAGCTCTGCCTCCCAGTCCTCTCTCCCAGGTCAATCACTCACTTCATCCACCATTCCTCTGGTTCTCCGTCCAGGTTTTTGGTGTCCCAATGTGTGTGTGTGTGTGTGTGTGTGTGTGTGGGGTGTGTGTGTGTGTGTGTGTGTGTGGTGTGTGTGTGGTGTGTGTGTGTGTGTGTGTGTGTGTGTATGTGTGTGTGTGTGTGTGTGTGTGTGTATGTGTGTGTGTGTATGTGTGTGTGTGCATGTGTGTGTGTGTGTGTGTGTGTGTGTGTGTGTGTGTGTGCGTTGTGTGTGTTGTGTGAGTGTGTTGTGTGTGTGTGTTGGGTGTGTGTGTAATCTGTGTGTGTGTGTTGTATGTGTGTGTATGTGTTCCTACAGCCAGGTGTTGTATCTGGCCAGTTATTGTGTACCCGTGGAGGTTATTGTGTACCCCTGGCAGGCATTGTGTATCCCTGGCAGATATTGTGTACCTCTGAAGGCATTGTGTAATACCCTGGCAGATTATTGTGTACACCTGGCAAGTTACTGTGTATCCTGGCAGGTATTGTGTACCCCTTTCAGGTGATTGTGTACGTCTGGCAGGCATTGTGTTTACCTGGCAGTTATGTGTGTTACCTCTTACTGGCATTGTGTATCCCTGGCAGATATTGTGTACCCTGGTCAGATAATGTGTTCCCTGGCCATAGGTATTGTGTTCCTCTTCTGAAAGGTATGTTTATTCCGGCAGGTTTATTGTGTGCACCCTGTCTGGTATTGTGTTTGTACCCTTGGTCTGGCATAGTGTTTCAATGGCAGGTATTGTGTACACTGGCAGGTATTGTGTTCACATGGCATGTATGTGTACCCCTGACAGGTATTGTGTATCCCTGGCAGGTATTTTGTATTCATGAAGGTTAAGTGTGTTCCCTGGCAGGGTATTGTTTTCCCTGGGAAATGTTGTGTATCCCTGGCATGTTTTGTGTGTCCCCTGGCAGGTACTGTGACACCATGTGAGGTATTGTGTATCCCTGGCAGGTACTGTGTATCCCTAACAGGTATTGTGCATCCCTGGTAAGTATTGTGTACCCCTGACAGGTATTGTGTATCCCTGGCAGGTATTGTGTACCCCTGGCAAGTATTGTGTGCTCTCTGACAGGTATTGTATACTCCTGGCAGGTATTGTGTACCCCTGGCAAGTATTGTGTACCCATGGCAAGTATTGTGTACCCCTGGCAAGTATTGTGTACCCCTGGCAAATATTGTGTACCCCTGGCAGGTATTGTGTACCCCTGGCAATTATTGTGTACCCATGGCAAGTATTGTGTACTTTTGGCAGGTGTTGTGTACCCATGGCAAGCATTGTTGTCCCCTGACAGGTATTGTGTACTCCTGGCAGGTATTGTGTACCCCTGGCAAGTATAGTGTGCCACTGACAAGCATTGTATACCCCTGGCAAGCATTGTGTACTACTGGCAGGTATTGTGTACCCCTAGCAGGTATTGTGTTGTTCACCTGGCAAATGGCTACTGTGTACCACTGGCAAGTATTGTGTGCCCCTGGCAAGTATTGTGTACCCCTGGCAAGTATTGTGTACCCCTGGCAAGTATTGTGTACCCCTGGCAAGTATTGTGTACCCCTGGCAAGTATCGTGTACTCCTGGCAAATATGGTGTACCCTGGCAAGTATTGTGTACCCACTAAAAGGCATAAGTTTGTGTATCCATGGCAAGTACTGTGTACCCCTGGCAAGTATTGTTGCACCCTGGACAGGTTTGTGTAACACGAAAGTATTGTGTACACTGGCAAGTATTGTGTGACCCCACTGGCATAAGTATTGTGTAACCATAGGCAACGTATTGGACTTTTGGCAGGTGTTGTGTACCCATGGCAAGCTATTGTTGTCACCTGACAGGTATTGTGTAACTCCTAGGACAGGTATTCGTGTACCCCCATGGCAAGTATAGTGTGCCAATGACAAGGCATTGTTTACCTTGGGGCAGCATTGTGTACTACTGGCAGGTATTTGTGGACCCCTAGCAGTGTATTGGTGTGTCCCTGGCATACTGTGTACCACTGGCAATTATTGTGTGCCCCTAGGCAAGTATAGTATGTGTACCCCTGGCATTGTATGTGTAACCCTGGCATGTACTGTGTACCCCTGGAGTATTGTTGTACCCCTGGCAAGGATTGTGTACCCATAGCAACTAGCATTGTGTAACCTGGCAAGTATTGTGTACCCTGGCAAGTATTGTTGTTTCCCTGTCAATATATTGTAGCTCCCATGGCATGTATTATGTACCCTGGAAAGTATGTGTACCCATGGCAAGTATTGTGTACTCTGGCATGTATTGTGCTACCAATGGCAAGTATTGTGCCTCCCTGGCGCAAGTATTGTGTTCATCTGGCTAAGTATTGTGTACCCTGGCAAGTATTGTGTACCCCTGGCAAGTATTGCCGTAACCATGGCAATGTTTGTGTTCCCCCTGGCAAGTATTGTGTACCAATGGCAAAAGTATGGTGTAACCCTGACAAGTATTGTGTATCCATGGCAAGTATTGTGACCCTGGCAAGTATTGTGTTCCCACTGGCAAGTATTGTGTACCCCTGGCATGTATTTGCGTTTACACCTGGCAAAGTATTGTGTTCCCTGTGGCAAGTGTTGTGTACCCACTGGCTAGTATTGTGTACCCTGGCAAGCTAGTATTGGTACCCCCCTGTTAGTATTGTGTACCACTTGGCAATATTGTGTTCCCCCTGGCAACGTTTTGTGTACCCTGGCAAGTTTGTGTACCCATGGCATGTATTGTTGTACCCTGGCAAGTATTGTGTACCCCTGGCACTGTATTGTGTTCCATGACCATGTATTGTGTTCCCTGGCAAGGATTGTGTTCCCCTTGCAAGTATTGTGTAACCCTGGCAAGAATTGTGTTCCCATGGCAAGTTTGTGTAAACTCCTGGCAAGTATTGTGCTACCCCTGGCAAGTATTGTGGATTTCCCCTGGCAAGTATTTGTGTACCCATGGCAATTTTTGTGTACCCTGGCAAGTATTGTGTTCACTGGCATGTATTGTGTTACCCCCTGGCGAAAGTATTGTGTCCCTGGGCAAGTACTGTGTTCCCTGGCAAGTTATTGTGTTCCCATGGGCAAGTATGGGTACCCCTGGCAAGTATTGTGTACCCCTGGCAAGTATTGTGTTCCCCCTGGCAAGTATTGTGTACCCCTGGCAAGTATTGTGTACCCCTGGCAAGTATTGTGTACCCCTGGCAGTATTGTTTTCCACTAGCAAATATTGTGTAACGCTGACTAGTTGGTGTACCCACTGGGCAAGTATTTGTGTACCCCTGGCAAGTATGTGTTCCCATGACGAAGTATTGTGCTACCCATGGCAAGTATTGTGTACTCTGGCAAGTTTTGCGTACCATGGCAAGTATTGTGTTTCCTGGCAAGTATTGTTGTTACCCCTGGCTAGTTTTGTGTACCCCTGGCAAGTATTGTGTACCCTGGCACAAGTATTGATTGTACCCCTGGCAAGTATTGTTGTTTCACCTGGCATTTATTGTGTACCCCTGGCAGTATGTGTACCCATGGCATGTATTGTGTTCCCCTGCAGTATTTGTGATTCCCTGGCAACTAATGTATTGTGTACTCCTGGAAAGTATGTGTACCCCTAGCAAGTATTGTGTACCCCTGGCAAGTATTGTGTACCCCTGGCAAGTCAAGATTGTGTACCCTGGCAGAGTTTGTTGATACCCCTGGCATGTATTGTGTAACCCTGGCAAGTATTGTGTTCCACTGGCAAGTATTGTGTGTACCCCTGGCAAAAGTATGTGTACCTGGCAAGTATTGTGATCACCTCTGGCAAGTATTGTGTTCCCCCTGGCAAGTCATGTGTTCCCCTGGCATAGTATTGTGTACCCCTGGCAAGTATTGTGTACCCCTAGCACGTATTGTGTTCCTGGCAATCTTTTGTGTACCGCTGACAAGTATTGTGTACCCCTGGCATTATTGTGTACCCATGAGGCAAGTATTGTGTACCCCTGCAATATTGTGTACCCGGCAAGTATTGTGTTTCCCGTCGGCAAGTATTGGTTCCCCCTGGCAAGTATTGGTACCTGGCAAAGTATTGTGTACCCTGGCAAGTACTTGTGTTCCCCTGGCAAGTATTCGAGTCCCCTGGCTACGTATTGTGTTCCCTGGCAAGTATTGTATACCCCTGTCAAGTATTGTGTACCCTGGCAAGTATTGTGTACCCCTGGCAAGTATTGTGTACCCCTGGCAAGTATTGTGTTCCCCTGGCATGTAATTGTGTACCCTGGCATAGTTTTGTGTTCCCCTGGCAAGTATCTGTGTACCCCTGGCAAGTATTTGTGTTCCATATGCAAGTATTGTGCTTCTGGCAAGTATTGTGTACTCCGGGCATGTATTGTGTTCACCTGTGCAAGTAGTGTGTTCCCCTGGCAAGTATGGTGTACCCCTGGCAAGTAGTGTGACCCTGGCCATGTATTTGTGTACATGGCATTATTGATTCCCCCTGGATAGTATTGTGTACCCTGGCAAGTATTTGTGTACCCCTGGCAGTACTTGTGTTACTCTGGCAAGTATTGTTGTACCACTGTGGCAAGTATTGTGTAACCCTGGAAGTTATTGTGTACCCCTGCCAAGTATTGTGTTCCCCTGGCAAGTTTTGTGTTCCCAGGGGCAAGTTATTGTGTACCCTGGCAAGTATTGTGTTTCCCTGGCAAGTATTGTGTTCCCCTGGCAAGTATTGTGTTCCTCTGGCAAGTATTGTGTACCCCTGGCAAGTATTGTGTACCCCTGGCAAGTATTGTTGTACCCTGGCAGTATTGGTGTTCAATGGGAAAAGTATTGTTGTACACCTTGTAAAGTATTTGTGTACCCTGGCAAGTTTGTGTACCCATGGCAAGTATTGTGTCCCTTGGCACAGTATTGTGTAATCCATGGCAATAACTATTCGTGCTACCCCTGGCATGTATTGTGTACCCCTGGCTCAGTATTGTGTTCCACCCCTGGCTAAGTTTTGGTACCACCTGGCAAGTATTGAGATACCCCTGGAAGTTTTGTGTACCCCCCTGGCAATAGGGTGTACCCTGCGTAGAAGTATTGTGTACCCCTGGAAAGTATTGTTGTACCCCCTGGCAGTAGTTTGTTGTTACCCCTGGCAAGTATTGTGTACCCCTGGCAAGTATTGTGTACCCCTGGCAAGTATTGTGTACCCCTGGCAAGTATTGTGTACCCCTGGCAAGTATTGTGTACCCCTGGCAAGTATTGTGTTCCCCTGGCAAGTATTGTGTTCCCCTGGCAAGTATTGTGTACCCCTGGCAAGTATTGTGTTCCCCTGGCAAGTATTGTGTACCCCTGGCAAGTATTGTGTACCCCTGGCAAGTATTGTGTTCCCCCTGGCAAGTATTGTGTACCCCTGGCAAGTATTGTGTACCCCTGGCAAGTATTGTGTACCCTGGCAAGTATTGTGTACCCCTGGCAAGTATTGTGTACCCCTGGCAAGTATTGTGTACCCTGGCAAGTATTGTGTACCCCTGGCGCACATATTTGCTGTACCCCTGGCAAGTATTGAGTACCCCTGCATGTATTGTGGGTTCCCATGGCAAGTCATTGTGTTACCCCTGGCAAAGTATTGTGTTCCCCTGGCAGTATGGTGTACCCTCTGGCAAGTATTGTGTACCCTGGCACTTCGTTTTGTGTTACCCCTGTCGCTCATGTATGTGCTACCCCGATGGCAAGTATTGTGTAACTGCTTGTATTGTGTACCCCTGGCAAGTATGTGTTCCCCTGGCCAAGTTTTGTGTTTCCACATTGGCAAGTATTGTGTACCCTGGCAAGTATTGTGTACCCATGCAAAAGTATTGTGTACCTGGCAAGATATTGAGTACCCTGGCAAGTTTTGTGTACCATGGCATGTATTGGTTTACCCATGGCAAGTATTTGTGTACCCATGGAAGTATTGTTGTACCCCTGGCAGTATTGTGTGCCCCTGGCAAGTATTGTGTTCCCCTGGCATGTTTGTGTACCCCTCGGCAAGGTTTGTGTAAGTTTGGTGAATTTGAAAGCTGAATTGTTCTTCTTTGTGACACTCTGACTTCCAAATTTATTTCTCGCACAACACAAGTCAAAATATTCACCTTCTTTTATCACTCTCGTAGCCCCAGGGAAAGCTTCACTTGTCAGAAAAAGCTTTATGGAATCCTTGGCTGATAAAGCTCTACAACTGTGTGAAATATAACTTGATAAAGCTTACTCTGAGTGAAAAACATAACTTGAAAAAGCTCTACATAAGTGAAATTTTAACTTGTTTAAGCTCTACATAAGTGAAATTTAACTGATAAAGTTCTACACTGAGTGAAATATAACTTGATTAAAGCTCTAACTGAGTGAAATATAACTGATAAATGCTCATTCACTAAGTGAAATATAACGTCCAATGTTAAAGCTTACAACTAAGTGCAATATAACTTGATTATAAAGCTCTACACTGAGTGAATTATAACTTGATAAAGCTCTACATGATTAGTGAAAATATAACGGATAAAGCTTTACACTGAGTGAATATAACTTGATAAAAGCTTCTACACTAAGTGAAAAACATATAACTAGATGAAGCTCTACCACTGAGTGAATATAACTTGCCCCCCCTGTTAATAAACAGCTCTACACTAAGTTAAATATAACTTGATAAGGCTACTAAATGAGTGGAAATATAACTTGATAAAGCTCTACACTGGTGAAATATATCTTGATAAAGGTCTCTACACTGAGTGAAATATAATTGATAAAGCTTTCTCTGAAGTGGAAATTAACTTGATAAAGCTCTACACTGAGTGAAATATAACTGATAAGCTCTCCACTGAGGAAATATAATCTTGATAAACTCTACATAAGTGAATTATAACGTGAAAGCTCTACACCGAAGTGAAATATAAACTTGATATAAATCTCTTACCACTACGTGAATTATATACTATGATAATGCTCTACACTGAGTGTAAATATAACTTGATAATATAGCTCTACAACTGAGTGAAATAAACTTGATTAAAGCTCTACTCTAGTGAAATATAACTTGATAACAGCTCTACACTGAGTGAAATATACTTGATAAAGCTTTACACTGAGTGAAATTACTTGATAAGCTCTACACTGATGTGAAATATAACTTGATAAGCTACATAGTGAAATATAAACTTTGATAAAGCTCTACACTGAGTGAAATATAACTTGATAAAGCTCTACACTGAGTGAAATATAACTTCGATAAGCTTTTAACTGAGTGTAAATATAACTTGACTAAAGCTCTACACTGACCCCGCTCCGAAAATTTCTCTTGATAAAGCTCTAATCTAAGTGAAATTATAACATGATAAATCCCCCTTTACACTGAGTGAAATAGAACTTGATAAAAGCTCACACTGAGTGAAATATAACTTGATAAAGCTCTACTGAGTGAAATATAACTGGTGAATTAATGCTCTACCAATAAGTGATATATGTAACATGATAAAGCTTTACAGATGGGTTGAAACATAACTCGACAAAGCTAAACCTGGTCTGTGCTCATTGTGTTGCAAGCTGTGCTTCCACAGCACGGATAATACTTGGTCAGTCAAGCCTACAATTAAACCTCACCATTGTAAATATGCGTATTAATCAATGTTATCATTAGAAAATTAACCACAATTCATGATGTTAAATCAATCCAGTTAATTTAAGACCTGACTAAGGTGGATAACTTTAAGTTTGGTTTTGCTCACGAAATCGTCCAGTAATGACACGATTGCAAACAAAACCATACCACGGACGGGGCTGAAACCCAGCGCGGTCTGGAGTTTTACGACTCTCTACGCGGGTTGAACGTCCGGCCCGTGGTATGGTAAGTTAGTTTATATTATGATAAATCTGAATAAGGTTAGGTTATGTTAGGTTTAGAGCTAGGTTAATTTAGGTTAGGTTAAGTTATGTGTTTAGGTAAATTAGGTTTAAGTTAGGTTAGGTTAGGTTAGGTAGGCTAGGTAAGGTTAGATGAGGTTAAGTTAGGCTGGATTGGATTAGGTTAGGTTAAGTTTAAGTTATGGTTAGGTTAGGTTAGGTTAGTTTAGGTTATGGTAATTTAGGTAGGTTAGGTAAGGTCAGGTTATTGGTTAGGTTAGGTGGTTTATGGGTGATGGATGGTGGGTTGTTAATGAGGCGATGGGTAACAAGCTCGAGCGGTGTACAAGGGAGAAGTTTAAATGGAGGGGTGCACAAGGGTAGGGGTGTTCAAGGGAGGGGTTGTACAATGGAAGTGGGGTACAAGGGAGTGGTTGGACAAGGGCAAGTGGTGTACAAGGGAGGTTGTACTAGGGCGGAGGGTGTCAAGGGAGGTTGTACATGGGGAGAGGTTTGTACTAAGTGAGAGTTGTACAAGGGAGGGCGGTGTACAAGGGAGGGCTTGTACAAGGGAGGATGTACAAGGGAGAGGGGTATACAAGGGTGGGTTGTTGTACAAAGGGAGAGGTTGTACAAGGAGGGGTGTACAAGGGAGGGGTGTACAAAGGGAAGGGTGTTGTACAAGGGAGGGGTATTGTACAAGGAAGGGGTTACAAGGGAGAGTGTACACGGGCAGGGGTGTACATGGGAGGGGTGTTGACCAAGGGTAGGGGTGTACAATGTGTAGGGGTGTACAAGGGCAAGGTGTACAAGGGAAGGGAGGGTTTGTACACCGCAGGGTGGGGTGTTACAGGGAGGGATGTACAACGTTAGGGGTTTGTACAAGGGAAGGTGTACAAGGGTAAAGGGGTGTACAAGGGAGGGGTGTGTACAAGGGAGGGGATGTACAGACAGGGAGTGGTGTACAAAGGGAAGGTGTACAAGGGAGGGGTGTAACAAGAGAGGGGTGTACAAGGGAGAGGTGTACAAGGGAGGGGTGTATGTACAAGAGAGGGGTGTACTAGGGAGTTGTTACCAAGGGGGGGTGTACAAGGGAGGTGTACAAGGGAGGGTGGTAAAAGGGAGGGATGTACAAAGGGAGGGTGTCAAGGGAGGGGTGTACAAGGGGAGGGATGTGTACAAGGGAGGGGATGTACAGAGTTAGGGGTGTACATGGGTAGTGTACAGAGAGGGTGTGTCACAAGGGGAGGGGTTACAAGGGAGGGAATGTTACAAGGGTGGGGATGTACAAGGGAGGGGTGTTACAGGGAGGTGTACTAGGGGAGGGGTGTTCAAGGGAGGGATGTACAAAGGGAGGGAAGTACAAGTTTAGGGTTTGTACAAAGGGAAGGTGTACAAGGGAGGGGGTGTACAAGGGAGGGGGTTGTACAAGGGTGGGATGTACAAAGGGCGAAGGGGTGTACAAGGGAGGTGTACAAGGGTGGGTGTGTACAAGAGAGGGGTGTGACATGGGAGAGGATACCAAGGGAGGGGTTGTTTTAATGTACAAGAGAGGGTTTGTACAAGGGAGGATGTACAAGGGAGGGGTGTGTACAAGGTGAGGGTGTACAAGGGAGGGTGTACAAGGGAGGAGTGTAAAAGGGACGGGGTGTACAAGGGAGGGTGTGTACAAGGGAGGGCTGGTTGTACAAGGGTGGGTGTACAAGGGAGGAGTGTACAAGGGAAGGGTGTTACAAGGGAGGGGTGTACAAGGGAGGGTTGTACAAGGGAGGGGTGTACAAGGGAAGGCGTGTTACAAGGGCAGGGAGGGTGTACAGGGAGGGTGTACAAGGGAGGGTGTTCAAGGGAGGGGGTACAAGGGTGGTTTGTACAAAGGGAGGGTGTGTACAAGGGGTCGGGTGTTACAAGGGAGGGGTGTATCATGGGGAGGGTTTACATGGGAGGGTGTACAAGGGACGGGTAGGTGTACGTAAGGGAGGGGTGTACAAGGGACTCGGGTGTACAAGGGAGGGGTTTTTGTTAAAGGGAGGGCCGTGTTGTTACAAGGGAGGGTGTACAATGGAGGGTTTACAAGGGAGCGTGTGAACAAGGGAGGGTGTACAAGGGAGGGTTTGTAAATGGGAGGGATAGTGACAAGGAGGGTTTTGTACAAGTGAGGGTTTATGTACAAGGGAGGGTGTACAAGGGTGGGCTGTTACAGGGAGGGGGTGCTACAAGGGGGGGTGTACAAGGGAGGGAGTACAAGGGGAGAGTGTAACAATGGGAGGGGTTTGTTACAAGGATGTCAAGAGTGGTACAGGGCGGGTGTATCAAGGGAGGGGTGTTACAAGGGAGCGAAGAAGTGTACAAGGGAGGCGTGTACAAGGGAGGGTGTACAAGGGAACGGGTGGACACGCGGAGAGTGTACAAGGGAGGGGTGTACAAGGTGGGTTTACAAGGGAGGGTTGTACAAGGAGGGGTACAAGGGGAGATGTACAAGGGAGGGTGTGTTACAAGGGGGGTGTTCAAGGGGAGGTGTGTACAAAGGAGAGGGTTTGTACAAGGGGGAGAGTGTACAAGGCGTGGGGTACAAGGGCGGGACCTCCCGCGCTCCACCTCGTGGGAGAGTGTAAAGGGAGGGTTGTACAAGGGAGGGTTGTACAAGGCGGGGTGTTAAAAGGGAGGGTTTGTACAAGGAGAGTGTACATGGGAGGGTATGTACAAGGTGAGGGTGTTCAAGGGAGGGGTGTACATGGTGAGGGTGTACAAGGGAGAGTGTACAAGGGGGGTGTACAAGGGAGGGCTGTACAAGGGAGGCGTGTACCAATGGGAGAGGTACAAGGGAGGGTGTACAAGGGAGGGTGTACAAGGGAGGGTGTACAAGGGAGGGTGTACAAGGGAGGGTGTACAAGGGAGAGTGTACAAGGGAGGGTGTACAAGGGAGAGTGTACAAGGGAGGGTGTACAAGGGAGGGTGTACAAGGGAGAGTGTACAAGGGAGGGTTTGTCCAAGGGAGGGTGTACAAGGGAGAGTGTCACAAGGGTGGGCTGTACAAGTGAGAGAGTGTACAAGGGAGGTTTACAACGGGAGGGTTTGTTTTGTACAGGGTGGGTGTAACAATGGGAGGGTGTACAAGGAGAGTGTACAAGGCGTAAGATTGGTTACCAACGGCGAGGGTGTACAAGGGAGGGTGTACAAGGGGAGGGCTGTACAAGGGAAGGAGACGTTGTTACAAGGGAGGGTGTACAAAGGGGGTGTGTACAAGAGGAGGGTGGTACAAGGAGAGTGTAAAAGGCGAGAGTGCTTTGTCAAGGGAGGGTGTACAAGGAGGGTGTACAAGGGGAGCGGCTGTACCCAAAAGGGAGAGTGTACCATGGGCAGAGCGGTTGTACCTCCTCCCCGCGTGCGAAAGGGTTGGGTGACTACATTCGTGTGGACTCGGTGTAAAGGGTGAGGTGTACAGAAGGAGGGTGTACATGGGAGAGTGTACAAAGGGGTAGGGTGTACATAGGGAGAGTGTACAAGGGGAATAGAGTGTACAAGGGAGAGTGTTAAAAAGGGAGGGTGTACAACGAGCTGCAAGAGGGTGTATACAAGGCGAGAGTGTAAAAGGGAAGGGTGTACTACAAGGTGGGTGTACAAAGGGGAGGGTGTACATGGGAAGGGTGTTCAAGGGAGGGTGTACAAGGGGAAGGGTATCGCTAGAACAAGGTAAGACTCGCTATTTATATTGCGTCCGGCTGTCCCTGTGTAAGATCGCTATATTTATAAGCGTCGTGTCACTGTGTTATGTACGCGATATATATGCGTCCGTGTCCCTGTGTTTATGACTCGCTTTTTTTTAGCGTCGTGTCCTGTGTTAAGACTCGCTATATATAGCGTCCGTGTCCTGTGTTAAGATCTCGCTATATATAGAGTCCCGTTGTCCCTGTGTTAAGAAGTCTGCTATATATAGCAGGTCCGTGTACCTGTGTTAAGACTTCGCTATAGATATACGCGTCCGTTGTTCCCTGTGTGAGAGCTACGCTATGATATAGCGTCCGGGCCCTGTGTTAAGAATCGCGATATATAGGTCCGTGTCCCTGTGTTCAGTCAGGGGGACGGGACGGCTTCTCCACTTATTATTGTCTTCTCTCTTCCCTTCTTCCACTCTCCCACACCTTCATCTCTCTCGCGACATACCTCCTCTTACCTCTCTTCTCCATCCTTTCACCTTGGTCCAAATCCACGTATAAACTGTCTTCACTATCTAGTATCGACACTTAACATGACAGGGTTGACACCCCTGCATGGACATTTTTGGTAAAAGGATTTCTGGTAATGTGATGTTCTCATTTCACTTATTAATTATTGTGCACGTGAAGGAGTTGTCTGCCACTTCTGTGTGTTGTGGAATACACAGTCTGATTGTTCTGAATCACATAGTGTGATTGTATGTAGACACAATCACCCAGCGCTATACCTGTGTTAATATGGTCACAACAATACAATATTATAGAGTAAGAATGTATTGAGAAACGCTGGGATGGGGATCATCAATATTTCATTTCATGTTACTAGCGCGATCATGTCATACCTAATTTATTATTTATTTATATTTAAGGAACTAAAGGGAATATTGTATCAAATAATGAGTGGGCTGGAGATGTATGATATGTGTCCCGGTATTGTGCCAAGTGTGAGAGTAAATATGGTTTGACCTCATGTAAGTATGGCCGGAATGTTGTGATCTGGCATGACTGTCGTCCCCTCTTGTGTCGACCTTGTCTCGATATAAGTCACCAGTGACTGCTGCACCTGTGGGGGATATTCTAGCCTTCTCGTTGGCAGGTTGTCCCACATTCAGGCCCCCACTGTGGTACCTACGTCTCAGGACGAGTTCTATATGGGTTTCATAACAACCGCGATACCTGTTGGGAACTCGGAATACTTTCAACAAAAGCTGAAAGGGCTATTGTTTATTTATTTATTATTTATTTATTTATTTAATGTCTTTTCACAGAACATTGAGATAGTGTATATACAACAGTGGGTTGCAATGCAAAGAGAGCCTCTATTATGCCTCAGTATTATGGGCCAACTTAACATTATTGGCTTACAGTCTACTTAATACTAAGGAGTATATCATTGTTGTACAGTAGAATATTAATTATAAATGAATTAAAATTTGTATAATACAAAGATATACGTATTTATATTCTAAAATGCTTTGGTGAAAAACAATGATTCAATTATATTCCTGATTGTTGAAGTTATGATGTGGGAGAACATACGTGAGTATTTAGCATTTAGTCTAAGTTTTATTTATTGTTGATGGGAATGTGTGCTGTATGTTGCTTGATGTTATGTGGATGTGTGTGGGAACAATCATGAGATGTGCGTCACAACATCATATCTCTAAAAGTGGTTCTATGAAAGTGTTCTTAAAACCCAGGGTTCCCTCTCCTCACCCTCCCCTTGCTGCATGACCCTAGTGTCCCCTCACACACAGCTTCCCTTCCTCCTCCTCTCTCTACCTTCCACTCTTCCCTTCATGGTTTACCTCTCTTCCGTTCTTATGCTGTTGATTATTTTTCCTTGTCTCTTTTCTGTACTTAACTGTCATACCTTAGCACAAACACATCACCACAGTGCTGCAACACATCCCCACATTGTTGCAACACATCACCACAGTGCTGCAACACATCACCACATTGTTGCAACACATCACCACAGTGTTGCAACACACCACCACAATACTGCAACATACCAAAACAGTGTTGTAACATATCTCCACAGTGTTGCAGCACACCACCACAGTGTTGGAACACACCACCACAGTGTTGCAACACATCACCACAGTGTTGCAACACATCACCACAGTGTTGGAACACATCACCACAGTGTTGCAACACACCACCACAGTATTGCAACACACCACCACAGTGTTGCAACACACCACCACAGTATTGGAACACATCATCACAGGACTGGAACCCATTACCACAGGTTTGAAGACCAGACTGTGAGACCAGAAGGCCCCCGCTATTACCCTTATCAGGACAGACGGACGGGGAAGTTCCCTGCCTCCTGAGAAACTGTTAAGACGTAATGCACACATCATCTCCTGCCTCCCCTGCCAAAGATACCAGCCTTACCCTACTTCTCCGTGATGCTCCAAGGGGTGAGAGGTAGAGGAAGGGGAGGTAGGAAGACTGAAGAGAGGAAGATTAGAGAGGGAGAAAGGGTGAACAGGGTAAGGGAGAGAAGACCGGAAGCGAGGTAGAGAAACCATCGTATTGTTGAAAATGGTATAACATACCGAAGATTAAGACATATGTGTAACAGTTGGGTGTCTTTGTTGATGAAACATATCGCCTACACAGTAGACTTCTTCAGTCAAATACAAAGGTAACAGTGGTAGTGAAATAAAGATGATGTAATCAGTCCCTCAGCTTGGAGAAGAGTTCAGCTCCATGATCTGGGACGATATTGTTCCAGACCATGGAACTGAACTGTTCTCCAGGCTGGGGGACTGACAACAAGACCATGGAACTGAACGTTCCCCAGGATGAGGATGGACCAGACCATGGAACTGAACGTTCTCCGGGATGAGGGACTGACCACGACCATGGATGAACTGTTCTCAGGTGAGGGACTGATCACCAGACATGGAAACTAAACTGTTCTCCGGCTGGGCTGACCCGACCATGGAACTGAACTGTTCTCCAGTGAGGGAATGAGCACCAAACCATGGAACTGAACTGTTCTCCAGGATGAGGGACTGATCACCAGACCATGGAACTGAACTGTTCTCCAGGCTGAGGGACTGACCACCAGACCATGGAACTGAACTGTTCTCCAGGCTGAGGGACTGACCACCAGACCATGGAACTGAACTGTTCTCCAGGCTGAGGGACTGATCACCAGACCATGGAACTGAACTGTTCTCCAGGTGAGGGACTGTCACCAACCATGGAACGAATGTTTCAGGCTGAGGGACTGATCACCAGACCATGGAACTGAATGTTATCAGCTGAGGGACTGATCACCAGACCATGGAACTGAACTGTTCTCCAGGCTGAGGGACTGATCACCAGACCATGGAGCTGAGGGACTGATCACCAGACCATGGAACTGAACTGTTCTCCAGGCTGAGGGACTGATCACCAGACCATGGAACTGAACTGTTCTCCAGGCTGAGGGACTGACCACCAGACCATGGAGCTGAGGGACTGACCACCAGACCATGGAGCTGAGGGACTGACCACCAGACCATGGAACTGAGGGGACTGACCACCAGACCATGGAGCTGAGGGACTGACCACCAGACCATGGAACTGAGGGGCTGTCCCAGACCAGGGAGGGGGGACTGACCACCAGACCATGGAGCTGAGGGACTGACCACCAGACCATGGAGCTGAGGACTGACCACCAGACCATGGAGCTGAGGGACTGATCACCAGACCATGGAGCTGAGGGACTGACCACCAGACCATGGAGCTGAGGGACTGATCACCAGACCATGGAGCTGAGGGACTGATCACCAGACCATGGAGCTGAGGGACTGATCACCAGACCATGGAGCTGAACTGTTCTCCAGGCTGAGGGACTGACCACCAGACCATGGAGCTGAGGGACTGACCACCAGACCATGGAGCTGAGGGACTGACCACCAGACCATGGAGCTGAGGGACTGACCACCAGACCATGGAGCTGAGGGACTGACCACCAGACCATGGAGCTGAGGGACTGATCACCAGACCATGGAGCTGAGGGACTGACCACCAGACCATGGAGCTGAGGGACTGACCACCAGACCATGGAGCTGAGGGACTGATCACCAGACCATGGAGCTGAGGGACTGATCACCAGACCATGGAGCTGAGGGACTGACCACCAAACCATGGAGCTGAGGGACTGATCACCAGACCATGGAGCTGAGGGACTGATCACCAGACCATGGAGCTGAGGGACTGATCACCAGACCATGGAGCTGAGGGACTGATCACCAAACCATGGAGCTGAGGGACTGACCACCTCAAATACTTTTTCTCCAAGGTTGATGGACTGATTACATCATGTCTATTTCATTACTGTTGCTACCTTTTGACTGAAGAAACCTACTGTGTAGGCGAAACGTTTCATCAATAAAGATACCCAACTGGTAATGTGTCTTATTCATCAAGGAGACCATCATAGGTCGTACCATACCTACTCTTCAAACTGGGTATGTGCTTCCGCAACTTCCTCGTGCAGATCGTTTCACTTCCTTACCAGAACAAGCTCTATGTAGAGCTGTATCATTGGCTTGGTAAAGCTCTAGACAGAGCGAACCGTTGTTGTAGTACAATACTGTTCACATGCTTTGTCTTTATACCAACATTACCAGGGAGACGAATTAGACACTTGTGGTTCAGTGTACTGTGGGACCATTATGTTGTGGTTCAGTGTATTGTGGGACCATTATGTTGTGGTTCAGTGTATTGTGGGACCATTATGTTGTTGTTCAGTGTATTTGTGGGACCATTATGTTGTGGTTCAGTGTATTGTGGGACCATTATGTTGTGGTTCAGTGTATTGTGGGACCATTATGTTGTGGTTCAGTGTATTGTGGGACCATTATGTTGTGGTTCAGTGTA
Source organism: Cherax quadricarinatus (assembly GCF_026875155.1). Lineage (NCBI taxonomy): Eukaryota > Metazoa > Arthropoda > Malacostraca > Decapoda > Parastacidae > Cherax > Cherax quadricarinatus. The sequence continues at coordinate 24,153,292 of NC_069468.1, forward strand.
TTGTGGGACCATTATGTTGTGGTTCAGTGTATTGTGGGACCATTATGTTGTGGTTCAGTGTATTGTGGGACCATTATGTTGTTGTTCAGTGTATTGTGGGACCATTATGTTGTGGTTCAGTGTATTGTGGGACAATTATGTTGTGGTTCAGTGTATTGTGGGACCATTATGTTGTGGTTCAGTGTATTGTGGGACCGTTATGTTGTGGTTCAGTGTATTGTGGGACCATTATGTTGTGGTTCAGTGTATTGCGGGACCATTATGTTGTGGTTTATTGTATTGTGGGACCATTATGTTGTGGTTCAGTGTATTGTGGGACCATTATGTTGTGGTTCAGAGTATTGTGGGACCATTATGTTGTGGTTCAGTGTATTGTGGGACCATTATGTTGTGGTTCAGAGTATTGTGGGACCATTATGTTGTGGTTCAGTGTATTGTGGGACCATTATGTTGTGGTTCAGAGTATTGTGGGACCATTATGTTGTGGTTCAGTATACTGTGGGACACACACACACACACACACACACACACCTGGCGGGGCCAGGAGCTGAGTCTCGACCCCTGAAACCACAATTAGGTGAGTACACACACACACAAAGGGAACATGAATGAGAAAAGAAACTAGAAGAACTTAGCATGAGAATGGAAGAGAGGATGGATATGGAAAGCAGGAAGTGGGAGGTGCAAGTCAAAGCAGCAGAGGCTAGGATACAGAGTTTAGAAGAGGAACTGAAAAATCTGAAACAGCCTAAAGAACATTTTGGGATTGACAACAGAGACTGCTACCTCAGTCACAAATAAGGGGACTGTAGGGAAAGAAGGAGCAAAACTGCATGTAGAAGCTCAATCAGTGAAGACTGTAGTAAATGAAAGAGCTAAGCTATATGTGGAGGCCCTAACAGACCACAGCAGAGCCCAGGGAAAGCCAAGAAGGGAAAATGACAGGCCACTGAGCCCAAGTACATTAGCTAGTGAAACTGAAGAAAGGAAAGCTGCAATGGAGGAAATCAAATTGAATGAGGGGATACACAGGGATATACAGTGGGAGAATGAAAAGGTGAGGTCAGTCTTTGTGTATGGGCTCCAGGAAGTTGAAGGGGAAACATATGAAGCAAGAAAACAAGGGAAAAAAAAAGCAATTGAAAGCATCATGAAAGCGATAGGAGAAGACGACATGACCCAGCTGGAAAATTTTCGGAGAATAGGGGGGTTTGTAAAAAAAAGAACCTTGCCAGTGAAAGTGACCTTCAAGGCAGAATCGACTTGGAACAGGATCCTGCAGGAGAAAGTACGATTAAGGGACATGCCGGCATACAGGAAGGTGTATCTCGACCGCGACGGAACACAAGCAGAAAGGATGAAACTGAGAGAGATGGTACAAAGGCGAAAGGAGGAAAGAGAGGGGATGGAGAAGACAGACAGGAGATCCCAGACACAGGATGATTAAATACAGCCTCCCTCACTGTGAAGGCTTACTCAGCCCTGTAACAACTTCAGACAGTATTACCAAGGCTGGCTCCTCCTCAGGAAAATTAATGAATAGAAAAAGAAATAATAGCAGACAAACATAAACACTTTATTACATAGAAAATATAAAACACTTAAATATGAAATATTAATCCTACATTACAGAAAATGAAAAATGAAAAATATAAATGATAACTGAATTCAACGCTAATATAAAACTTGGGTGTCTGGTGTTGGTGACACTGCTTGTTGAAATCATAGCCGTTGCCGATGATGGGGGGGGTGCAGGTGTTGGTGACAACCCACCGGCTCGTTCTTCACATATTTTCTAGCCGTCAATAATCCGTCCAGATGACAGGAAAGCAGGTTTTCTCCACTGCAATGATGAGGGGTTATATCCTGCTACTTGCATACACAAACAGGTAAGTGGATAAAAAATTTGGGACGTCTCAGAACGTTAGTCCGTCTCCTTCAATTCTACTCGTTGACTGACATGTGACCCTCTCTGTCATCCAAGCTGGAAAGATAGACAGGTTACCCACTGCTTAAGAAATCACTCTCCATGATAAGTACAATACCTAAAAGATGTGGTGATTATTACAACAGTCAACCTAGAGCAAGACTGAAAGGACTAAGTTTATTATTGATCAAAAGTGAAGCTTTCAACCAATAAATCCACTAGAATACAAGGCAGGCATGTACTTACAGTAGTGCTGGGAGCTGTGAGTCTAGTGATTACTGTTTGGACTGGAGCGCCACACGTCACCTTTCGGGGGGGGGGGGGGGAGAGAAGGAGAGGAAGGGATAGCGGGAGCTTGACTTACCCTACCTTAACAAGTAGCCGGCAATGAAACTGTTGTTACTATATACTTCATTGCTACTCCTATCTATTGAACTTTTCCCTCACACTCACAACTTCCTATAGAAGCCTCCCAACCAGGTCAACCCCAGTGCAACCAAACACTCTAAACCAAAACACCCATGCCACATCCAATGCCCCCACCCACTGCATTACAAACTCCACCCCCACAGCAACCACCCATAGTTCCTTATCAGGTCTCCCACTTCCCCAACCCCAATACACCTCCCAGACCACAGTCTTAGAAAAGAAGTTGAAGGTGTGGTATACAAATGCAGATGGAATAACAAATAAGTATGAGGAGTGGCACGAAAGAATCAAGGAGACATCCCCAGACATAATAGCACTCACAGAAACAAAACTCACCAGAATAATAACAGATTCAATCTTTCCATCCGGATATCAAATCCTCAGGAAAGACAGAGGGAGGAGAGGGGGAGGAGGAGTTGCACTGCTCATTAAAAAACAGTGGGGGTTTGAAAAAATGGAAGGAATGGATGGCACGGGCGAAAGGGACTACTTAGTAGGAACAATCCAGTCTGAGGGACATAAGGTGATAATTGCAGTAATGTACAACCCAGCACAGAACTGCAGGAGGCCAAGAGAAGAATACAATGAGAGCAACAGAGCAATGGTCGACACACTAGCCGAGGTGGCCAGGAGAGCACACATGGGGGGAGCAAAGTTACTAGTTATGGGTGATTTCAATCACAAGGAGATTGACTGGGAAAACCTGGAGCCCCATGGGGGTCCCGAAACATGGAGAGCCAAGATGGTGAATGTGGTACTGGAAAACCTCATGCATCAACATGTTAGAGACACTACCAGAGAGAGAGGAGAGGATGAACCAGCAAGACTGGACCTTGTATTCACCTTGAGTAGTTCTGACATCAAGGATATCATGTATGAAAGGCCCCTGGGAGCTAGTGATCATGTGGTTCTGTGCTTCGACTACATAGTTGAGCTCCAAGTGGAGAGAGCAGCAGGAATAGGGTGGGAAAAACCAAACTACAAAAGGGGGGAAATACTCAGGTTTGAGGAACTTCTTTCAAGACATTCAGTGGGAGAGGGAACTGACAGGAAAACCAGTACAAGAAATGATGGACTATGTGGCAACAAAATGCAAGGAGGCAGAGGAGAGGTTTGTTCCCAAGGGAAACAGAAATAATGGGAAAAACAGAACGAGTCCTTGGTTCACCCAAAGGTGTAGGGAGGCAAAAGCTAGGTGTACTAGAGAATGGAAAAGGTACAGAAGACAGAGAACTCAGGAAAATAAAGAGATTAGCCGAAGAGCCAGAAAAGAATATGCACAGATAAGAAGGGAGGCTCAGCGGCAATACGAAAATGACATAGCATCAAAAGTCAAGACTGACCCGAAGCTGTTGTACAGCCACATCAGGAGGAAAACAACAGTCAAGGACCAGGTAATCAGACTGAGGAAGGGTGATGGGGAATTCACAAGAAACGACCGGGAGGTATGTCAGGAGCTCAACACGAGATTTAAAGAAGTATTTACAGTGGAAACCAGTAGGACTCCAGGAAATCAGAGCAGCGGGGTGCACCAGCAAGTGCTGGATGAGGTACATATAACCAAGGAGGAGGTGAAGAAGCTGCTATGAGAACTTGACACCTCAAAGGCGGTGGGAACAGACAACATCTCTCCGTGGGTCCTTAAAGAGGGAGCAGAGATATTGTGTGTACCATTAACAAAGATCTTCAACACATCATTTGAAACTGGGCAACTGCCCGAGGTATGGAAGATGGCAAATGTAGTCCCAATTTTTAAAAAGGGAGACAGACATGAGGCACTAAACTACAGACCTGTATCACTAACGTGTATAGTATGCAAGGTCATGGAGAAGATCATCAGGAGGAGAGTGGTGGAGCACCTGGAAAGAAACAAGTGTATAATTGACAACCAGCATGGTTTCAGGGAGAGAAAATCCTGTGTCACAAACCTACTAGAGTTTTATGACAAGGTGACAGAAGTAAGACAAGAGAGAGAGGGGTGGATCGACTGCAATTTTTTGGACTGCAAGAAGGCCTTCGACACAGTTCCTCACAAGAGGTTACTGCAAAAGCTAGAGGATCAGGCACACATAACAGGAAAGGCACTGCAATGGGTCAGAGAATACCTGACAGTAAGGCAACAACGAGTCATGGTACGTGACGAGGTGTCAGAGTGGGCGCCTGTGACAAGCGGGGTTCCACAGGGGTTAGTCCTAGGACCTGTGCTGTTCATGGTATATGTGAATGACATAACGGAAGGGGTAGACTCAGAAGTGTCCTTGTTTGCGGATGATGTGAAATTAATGAGAAGAATCAAATCGGATGAGGATCAGGCAGGACTACAAAGAGACCTGGAGAGGCTACAAGCCTGGTCCAGCAACTGGCTCCTTGAGTTTAACCCCGCCAAATGCAAAGTCATGAAGATTGGGGAAGGGCAAAGAAGACCGCAGACACAATATAGTTTAGATGGCCAAAGACTGCAAACCTCACTCAAGGAAAAAGATCTGGGGTGAGTATAACACCGAGCATATCTTCTGAGGCGCACATCAATCAGATAACTGCTGCAGCATATGGGCGCCTGGCAAACCTACGGATAGCGTTCCGATACCTCAGTAAGGATTCGTTCAAGACTCTGTATACCATTTACGTCAGGCCCATACTGGAGTATGCACCACCAGTTTGGAGTCCACACCTAGTCAAGCACGTCAAGAAATTAGAGAAAGTGCAAAGGTTTGCAACAAGACTAGTCCCAGAGCTACGGGGATTGTCTTACGAAGAAAGGTTGAGGGAAATCGGCCTGACGACACTGGAGGACAGGAGGGTCAGGGGAGACATGATAACGACATATAAAATACTGCGCGGAATAGACGAGGTGGTCAAAGACGGGATGTTCCAGAGATGGGACACAGACACAAGAGGTCACAATTGGAAGTTGAAGACTCAGATGAATCAAAGGGATGTTAGGAAGTATTTCTTCAGTCATAGAGTAGTCAAGCCGTGGAATAGCCTAGAAAGTGAGGTAGTGGAGGCGGGAACCATACATAGTTTTAAGGCGAGGTATGATAAAGCTCATGGAGCAGGGAGAGAGAGGACCTAGTAGCAATCAGTGAAGAGGCGGGGCCAGGAGCTATGACTCGACCCATGCAACCACAAATAGGTGAGTACAAATAGGTGAGTACACACACACACACACACACACACACACACAAGCAGGGATAACAGGGAAGGCACTACAATGGATCAGGGAATACTTGTCAGGAAGACAGCAGCGAGTCATGGTACGTGGCGAGGTGTCAGAGTGGGCACCTGTGACCAGCGGGGTCCCGCAGGGGTCAGTCCTAGGACCAGTGCTGTTTCTGGTATTTGTGAACGACATGACGGAAGGAATAGACTCTGAGGTGTCCCTGTTTGCAGATGACGTGAAGTTGATGAGAAGAATACACTCGATCGAAGACCAGGCAGAACTACAAAGGGATCTGGACAGGCTGCAGAACTGGTCCAGCAATTGGCTCCTGGAGTTCAATCCCACCAAGTGCAAAGTCATGAAGATTGGGGAAGGGCAAAGAAGGCCGCAGACGGAGTACAGTCTAGGGGGTCAGAGACTACAAACCTCACTCAAGGAAAAGATCTTGGGGTGAGTATAACACCAGGCACATCTCCTGAAGCGCACATCAACCAAATAACTGCTGCAGCATATGGGCGCCTAGCAAACCTCAGAACAGCATTCCGACATCTTAATAAGGAATCGTTCAGGACCCTGTACACCGTATACGTTAGGCCCATATTGGAGTATGCGGCACCAGTTTGAAACCCACACCTAGCCAAGCACGTAAAGAAACTAGAGAAAGTGCAAAGGTTTGCAACAAGACTAGTCCCAGAGCTAAGAGGTATGTCCTACGAGGAGAGGTTAAGGGAAATCAACCTGACGACACTGGAGGACAGGAGAGATAGGGGGGACATGATAACGACATACAAAATACTGAGAGGAATTGACAAGGTGGACAAAAACAGGATGTTCCAGAGATTGGACACAGTAACAAGGGGACACAGTTGGAAGCTAAAGACACAGATGAATCACAGGGATGTTAGGAAGTATTTCTTCAGCCACAGAGTAGTCAGTAAGTGGAATAGTTTGGGAAGCGATGTAGTGGAGGCAGGATCCATACATAGCTTTAAGCAGAGGTACGATAAAGCTCACGGCTCAGGGAGAGTGACCTAGTAGCGATCAGTGAAGAGGCGGGGCCAGGAGCTCGGACTCGACCCCCGCAACCTCAACTAGGTGAGTAACTAGGTGAGTACACACACAACACACACACACACACACTCACACTCACACACACACACCCACCCCCACACACACAACCCACACACACACACAACACCACACACACACACACACACACCACCACACACATACACACACACGCACACACACACTCACACACACACACACACACACACACACACACACACACACCATTCACACACACACACACACACACACACACACACACCCCACACACACTCACCACACCCCACACCACACACACACCCCACACACACACACACACACACACACACACACACACCACACACACACACACACACACAAACACACACACACCAAACACACACACACACACAACACACACACACACACCACCAGTTTGGAACCCACACGTAGCCAAGCACGTAAAGAAACTAGAGAAAGTGCAAAGGTTTGCAACAAACTAGTCCCAGAGCTAAGAGGTATGTCCTACGGGGAGAGGTTAAGGGAAATCAACCTGACGACACTGGAGGACAGGAGAGATAGGGGGGACATGATAACGACATAAAAATTTTACTGAGAGGAATTGACAAGGTGGACAAAGACAGGATGTTCCAGAGACTGGACACAGCAACACGGGGACACAGTTGGAAGCTGAAGACACAGATGAATCACAGGGATGTTAGGAAGTATTTCTTCAGCCACAGGGTAGTCAGGAAGTGGAATAGTTTGGGAAGCGATGTAGTGGAGGCAGGATCCATACGTAGCTTTAAGCAGAGGTACAATGAAGCTCATGGTTCAGGGAGAGTGACCTAGTAGTGACCAGTTAAGAGGCGGGGCCAGGAGCTTGGACTCGACCCCTGCAACCTCAACTAGGCGAGTAACTAGGTGAGTACACACACACACATGGAAGGCAAATCCTGTGTCACAAACCTTCTGGAGCTTTATGACAAAGTTACAGAAGTAAGACACGAGAGAGAGGGGTGGGTTGATTGCATTTTCTTGGACTGCAAGAAGGCCTTCGACATAGCTTCTCTCAAGCGAGTAGAGGATCAGGCGAGTATAACAAGAAGGGCACTGCAGTGGATCAGGGAATACCTGACAGGGAGGCAACAACGAGTCATGGTACGTGAAGAGGTATCACAGTGGGCACCTGTGACGAGCGGGGTCCCACAAGGGTCGGTCCTAGGACCAGTGCTATTTTTGGTATATGTGAATGACATGATGGAAGGGTTAGACTCAGAAGTGTCCTTGTTCGCAGATGATGTGAAGTTAATGAGGAGAATTAAATAACCTGAGGATCAGGTAGGACTTCAAAGAGACCTGGACAGGCTGGACACCTGGTCCAGCAACTGGCTTCTTGAATTTAACTCCGCCAAATGCAAAGTCATGAAGATCGGGGAAGGGCAAAGAAGACCGCAGACAGAGTATAGACTAGGTGGCCAAGGACTGCAAACCTCGCTCAAGGAGAAAGATCTTGGGGTGACCATAACACCGAGCACATCTCCGGAAGCACACATCAACCAGATAACTGCTGCAGCATATGGGCGCCTGGCAAACCTGAGAATAGCGTTCCGATACCTTAGTAAGGAATCGTTCAAGACACTGTACACCGTGTACGTCAGGCCCATACTGGAGTATGCAGCACCTGTTTGGAACCCACACCTGGTCAAGCACGTCAAGAAATTAAAGAAAGTGCAAAGGTTTGCAACAAGGCTAGTCCCAGAGCTCAGGGGTATATCCTACGAAGAAAGGATGAGGGAAATCGGACTGACGACATTGGAGGACAGGAGGGTCAGGGGAGACATGACAGCAACTTACAAAATACTGCGTGGAATAGATAAGGTGGACAGAGACAGGTTGTTCCAGAGAGGGGACACAGAAACAAGGGGTCACAATTGGAAGCTGAAGACTCAGACAAGTCATAGGGATGTTAGGAAGTATTTCTTCAGTCATAGAGTCGTCAGGAAGTGGAATAGCCTAACAAGTGATGTAGTGGAGGCAGGAACCATACATAGCTTTAAGACGAGGTATGACAAAGCTCTGGAGGCAGAGAGAGAGAGGACCTAGTCGCGATCAGTGAAGAGGCGGGGCCAGGAGCTGTGTCTGGACCCCTGCAACCTCAATTAGGTGAGCACAGTTAGGTGAGTACACACACACACACACACACACACACACACACACACACACATACACACACACACACACACACACACACACACACACACACACACACACACACACACACACACACACACACACACACACACACACACACACACACACACACACACACACATATATATATATATATATATATATATATATATATATATATATATATAATATATATATATACATAAAAACGCAAGGAATTCACGAGAGCAGGCGAAATATACACTAACACTGATCTCTGGCTATGTATATATGTGTGTGTGTGTGTGTGTGTGTGTGTGTGTGTGTGTGTGTGTGTGTGTGTGTGTGTGTGTGTGTGTGTGTATGTGTGTATGTGTGTGTGTGTGTGTGTGTGTGTGTGTGTGTACTCACCTAGTTGAGGTTGCAGGGGTCGAGTCCAAGCTCTTGGCCCCGCCTCTTCACTGGTCGCTACTAGGTCACTCTCCCTGAACCGTGAGCTTTATCATACCTCTGCTTAAAGCTATGTATGGATCCTGCCTCCACTACATCGCTTCCCAAACTATTCCACTTCCTGACTACTCTGTGGCTGAAGAAATACTTCCTATCTTCCCTGTAATTCATCTGTATCTTCAACTGTCTCCCCTTGTTGCTGCGTCCCTTCTCTGGAACATCCTGTCTTTGTCCACCTTGTCAATTCCTCTCAGTATTTTGTAGGTCGTTATTATGTCCCCCCTATCTCTCCTGTCCTCCAGTGTCGTCAGGTTGATTTCCCTTAACCTCTCCTCGTAGGACATACCTCTAAGCTCTGGGACTAGTCTTGTTGGAAACCTTTGAACTTTCTCTAGTTTCTTTACGTGCTTGGCTAGGTGTGGGTTCCAGATTGGTGCCGCATACTCCAATATTGGCCTAACGTACACGGTGTACAGGGTCCTGAACGATTCCTTATTAAGATGTCGGAATGCTGTTCTGAGGTTTGCAAGGCGCCCATATGCTGCAGCAGTTATTTGGTTGATGTGCGCTTCAGGAGATGTGCTTGGTGTTCTACTTACCCCAAGATCCTTTTCCTTGAGTGAGGTTTGTAGTCTCTGGCCTCCTAGACTGTATTCCGTCTGGGGTCTTCTTTGCCCTTCCCACAATCTTCATGTCTTTGCAGTAGGTGGGGTTGAACTCCAGGAGCCAATTGCTGGACCAGGTCTGCAGCCTGTCCAGATCCCTTTGTAATTCTGCCTGGTATTCGATCGAATGAATTCTTCTCGTCAACTTCACGTCATCTGCAAACAAGGACACTTCGGAGTCTATTCCTTTCGTCATGTCGTTCACAAATACCAGAAACAGCACTGGTCCTAGGACTGACCCCTGTGGGACCCCGCTGGTCACAGGTGCCCACTCTGACACCTCGCCCTGTAACATGACTAGCTGCTGTCTTCCTGACAAGTATTCCTTGATCCATTGTAGTGCCTTCCCTGTTATCCCTGCTTGGTCCTCCAGTTTTTGCACTAATCTCTTGTGTGGAACTGTGTCAAACGCCTTCTTGCAGTCCAAGAAAATGCAATCCACCCACCCCTCTCTCTCTTGTCTCACTGCTGTCACCATGTCGTAGAACTCCAGTAGGTTTGTGACACAGGATTTCCCGTCTCTGAAACCATGTTGGCTGCTGTTGATGAGATCATTGACTTTGCATACTATACATGTCAGTGACACTGGTCTGTAGTTTAGTGCTTCATGTCTGTCTCCTGTTTTAAAGATTGGGGCTACAGTAGCTGTCGTCCATGCCTCAGGCAATCTCCCTGTTTCGATAGATGTATTGAATACTGTTGTTAGGGGTACACATAGCGCCTCTGCTCCCTCTCTCAGAACCCATGGAGAGATGTTATCCGGCCCCATTGCCTTTGAGGTATCTAGCTCACTCTGAAGCCTCTTCACTTCTTCTTTGGTTGTGTGTACTGTGTCCAGCACTTGGTGGTGTACCCCACTTCTCAGTCTTTCTGGAGCCCCTTCTGTCTCCTCTGTGAACACTTCTTTTAATCTCTTGTTGAGTTCCTCACATATTTCATGGTCATTTCTTGTTGTCTCTCCTCCTTCCTTCCTTAGCCTGATTACCTGGTCCTTGACTGTTGTTTTCCCTCTGATGTGGCTGTATAACAGCTTTCGCTGCTATGTCGTTTTCACATTGTCGTTGGGCCTCCCTTCTCCTCTGTGCATATTCATTTCTGGCTCTACGACTGCTCTCCTTATTCTCCTGGGTCCTTTGCCTTCTATATTTCTTCCATTTCGTAGCACACTTGGTTTTTGCCTCCCTGCACCTTTGGGTAATCCATGGGCTCATTCTGGCTTTTTCATTATTCCTGTTAGCCTTGGGTACAAACCTCTCCTCAGCCACCTTGCACATTGTTGCTACATATTCCATCATCTCATTAACTGGCTTCCCTGCCAGTTGTCTGTCCCACTGAACCCCGTTCAGGAGTTCCTCATTCCCGTGTAGTCCCCTTTCTTGTAGTTTGGCTTCATTCGTCCTGGCCTTCCTGCTTCCCCCTCCACTTGTAGCTCTGCTGTGTATTCGAAGTTTAAAACCACATGATCGCTGGCCCCAAGGGGTCTTCCATATGTGATGTCATCAATATCTGCACTACTCAAGGTGAATACTAAATCCAGTCTTGTGTGTGTGTGTGTGTGTGTGTGTGTGTGTGTGTGTGTGTGTGTGTGTGTGTGTGTGTGTGTGTGTGTGTGTGTGTGTGTGTGTGTGTGTGTGTGTGTGTGCGAGAGTTATTGCTGTATAATGTAAACTTTGAGATTATTTAACTCTGGAAACATATCAGCTGATCAAGGTAAGCAGAAGCACGTGACGTGAGGCAGAGAAGCGTATGTGATAGAGAAAAAATACAAGGAACAGGGAAGTGTGAAAGGTGGAAGAGAGACAGAGAGAGAGAGAGAGAGAGAGAGAGAGAGAGAGAGAGAGAGAGAGAGAGAGAGAGAGAGAGAGAGAGAGAGAGAGAGAGAAATGTGAAAGGCACTAAAACAGTCCAGTATTGTTGTTGGTGTTTTGGGCTAAGTATTTTGGTACCTACTTACTGCACCTGACGCTGACTACCAGTACTACCACCACCACCACCCATACCACTACGGATTCCTCCACTATCACCACCCTGTGGTATCTCCCCCATCAATAATGCTTAGAATACCAATACTTTGAGTGTTGGTACCCTGGCACGCCCACATAGCTGGACTGCAGCATCAAAAGCAGGTATCCACACAGCTGCAACATCTGTATGGTATTAGAGGTAGGTAGTGTGTGACTGTGTTGCGAGATCGGACAGAGGATCGAGCCTGCACCATCCGAGATATAGCACTTTATGTAGATAAATCTACCGTGTTTATTATTCATTCTAGGCAGGAGGTAATGAGAGTGGTATTATACAGAGAACAATGAATCAAATACCACTGGAGCTCTGATGATTTGTAAGACAATAAAATACCCTCAGGTACCAATAGATACCCATGCATACCTTCACATACCCTCAGATATCTCCAGTTGCCCTCAGATGTCTCCAGATATCCTCAGATGTCATCAGATACCCTCAGATGTCTCCAGATACCCTTAGATGTCTCCAGATGCTCTCAGATGTTTCCAGATACCCTCAGATATCTTCAGATACCCTGAGATGTCTCCAGATGCCCTCAGATGTCTCCGGGTGCCCTCAGATGTCTTCAGATACCCTCAAATGTGTTCAGATACCCTCAGATGTCTTCAAATACCCTCAGATGTCTTCAGATACCCTCAGATGTCATCAGATACCCTCAGATGTCTTCAGATACCCTCAGATGTCATCAGATACCCTCAGATGTCTTCAGGTACCTTCAGATGTCATCAGATACCCTCAGATGTCTTCAGATACCGTCAGATGTCATCAGATACCCTCAGATGTCATCAGATACCCTCAGATGTCTTCAGGTACCCTCAGATGTCATCAGATACCCTCAGATGTTTTCACATACCCTCAAATATCTTCCTATACCCTCAAACACCTGCTTTTTAATGGCAGGTAAATACAGGAGATTAACCCCATGGGAAGCGCTAAATCCGTGTGGGTCATCGAGCGTCAACAGTGGTGGAGGCTCGAGCCTCCGTCGACTGACGCGGGCAGGTGTTGCAGCACCTCCGGGAGGCCTGGCAGGTAAAACCAGAGTCTCCTTCATCCTGTGTTATCATCGTGACGGTGATGTTATTGACGTCATACTAGGTGGTGGCGGTGGTCACTGCTGCCTGCCTAGATAACACTACTACAGCTGCTGCTGCTGCTGTTACTGCTGTTGCTGCTGCTGCTGTTGCTGCTGCTGCTGCTGCTGCTGCTGTTGCTGCTGCTGCTGTTGCTGCTGCTGCTGTTGCTGCTGCTGCTGTTGCTGCTGCTGCTGTTGCTGTAGCTGTTGTTGCTGTTGTTGTTGTTGTTGCTGTTATTGCTGTTTCTGGTTCTGGCAGAGGTGTTAAAGGCAGTTCATGTTATTGCTGGAGGTGGAGTGACAGGATAATCAGAAAGGACTGGGTGGGGGGGCGGGGGTCCCACCAGCTCACTGTGTATACATAGCTTGCTATGTTGCCTCATCACACGGGGCCACCTCCACCCACCCACAGGGGCCAGGTGGATGAAAGCGTGGATGTGTTGGCGGGGCTGTGGATGTGTTAACGGGGGTGTGGATATGTTGACGGGGATGTGGATGTGTTGACGGGGATGTGGATGTGTTGACGAGGATGTGGATGCATTGACGGGGGATATCTTTGTATTTTCGTGAGAAACTGTCAATCTCTCTGATTAAACAAGCCTTCCTACCCACAATGGGATTCCTTTTAAGGGATAAACCCGTGTGGATCAGCCAGCGCAAAGATTAATGGATGAAGGCTCGAACCTCCGACCGCTGAAGAGCGAGGCAGTCACACCACTTCAGCGACAGGTGTTAAAACGTTTTGGAATTAAATTTCCGGTTACTAAAGAGGGAAGAGCGAAACATGATAATGCCGCCTTGAAGGTGAAGTGAGCAGCCTGGACCCGTCTTCAAGCTGACCTCACTTACATCATCTTAACCTCTCAACTTATCAACTATCACCTAGTCAGAGCAGGTTGAAGAACAAGCTACAAGTTTTATTATTATTATTATTATTATTATTATTATTATTATTATTATTATTATTATTATTATTATTATTATTATTATTAAGAAGGTTGGAGGCTGGTAGGCAGTTAGAGTGGGGCTGGTGTGTTGACTGGGCCGTGATGAAACAGTAACAAGTCTGCCATAGCAATGTAATGGAGTGGAGCAGAGACATGTCGTTGCTGCATTCGTCAGCGTAAATCATCTGACACGGGTCTTTGTCAGGTAGAACCTTTTATGAGATTCACCTTGGGACAAGAAGTTAAGGTCACACTGCCCTCTCGTGGAGGTTCATCTCACCAGACAAGGGGATCAACTGTAGGCAGAAGCCCGACTAATTAAGACTACCTAACTGACTTTTAATCTCATGACGACTTTCGTAGGTGAAGCTGAAGCACTTTATTCCCCTGCCAAAACAAAGTGCAAAAAAGGCAAAGGTTTGGGGCAGGGGGAGGCGTTGACCCCTGCCAAGCAAATAAACACTCCCCGGGGTTATTCCCGGGGATTACTCAGGGGTGTGGGCGGTTTTCCCCGGCCTTTACACGTTTGTCACCCTTCATGTTATACTCGCCTCTCCTGAAAGATTTTCCTGTGTCCAAAAAGGGAAAATGGAGAGTTTGGGTGGTTTAAGGCTGCAGGTCACAAAGCTGGCTTTTTTGGGGGGGGTAAAAGGGGCTGCTTTTAAAGGGGTTAAACCCAGTTTTTCCCCCTATTTTCTAATGGGTTTTTTTTTTCCCTATAATCTCCCTTGTTCAAAATTAAATAATTTCATTTTTCTTTGTCTGCTTTCACAAGGGGAAGTCCCCGGGTCTTAATTCGTGGTATAAACTTAACCAAATTTTTTGTGAACAAATTTTGTTGGGAGAGGTCTGAACTGTGGTTTTGGGCCTCTCCAACACCCAAATGGGTTTACAAAAATTTTTTTGAGTTTTACCAAGAATTAAGGGAAAAAATCCTGGACTTCACCTTTTCAAAGCAGACAAAGCAAATGTCATAGTAATTATGGACAAGGTTTTGATTTAGGGGGGAAAATAAATATGAAATTTGTAGACAGGGAAAAAAATCAGGGCGTCCCCCTTAAAAAAAAACTGATTTGCAAAGCAGAAGCCCCAGGGGAGGGGTTTAGGGCTGCCCCGGGGCTCGTGGGAAGTCCACCCCCGGTTAGAGGTGAGGGGGCATGTTCCCCGTGCAAGTAACCGCCCCAGGGTGAGGGGGGGGCCTTTCATTGGTCTCGTGCAAGCACAGCCCCCCGGTGATGGTTAGGGCGCATGGGTTTTCCTGGTACCATGATATGGGTATTTTTTTTAAAAATTATAGTGCCATTGTTTCTGGCACTGGGGCCCGGGAAACCCCCCAAAAAAAGACCAGAATGAGATGGTGGAAAACTTTTACGGTTCTTAGACTTTTTTAAAAATTGGGAAATTTCCTTCCCAAATTTTTGCATAGGGGTTTTG
Source organism: Cherax quadricarinatus (assembly GCF_026875155.1). NCBI lineage: Eukaryota > Metazoa > Arthropoda > Malacostraca > Decapoda > Parastacidae > Cherax > Cherax quadricarinatus. The sequence goes on from NC_069468.1 coordinate 24,168,626, forward strand.
GAAAAGTTTTGGAACTTTTTGACTTTGTGGGGAAATTAAGAAGTGTTTTGGGAAAATTTAAACTTGTGGAACTTAAAAGGGTGGTGGAAAATTTAAACGAGGGGTGGGAAATTTAAAAGGTTTTTTGGGAAACCCAAGGCCCAATGGGAAATTTTAAAAGAGTGTGGAACTAAGACTGTGTGGAAAATTAAGAGAGTGTGGAACTTTAAACGGTGGGAACTTTAAACGAGGTGGAACTTTGAAAGTTTGGGGGGAACCTAAGGGCCGAATGGAACTTAAGAGAGGGGTGGAAAATTAAGAGAGTGTGGGGAAAATTAAAACGGGGGTTTGGGAAATTAAATGGGGGTGGAAACCCAAGAGAGTTTTGGGAAATTAAACGGGTTTTGGGCAAAAAAGGGGTGGGAAATTAAGGAGTGTGGAACTTAAGCGGGTGTGGAACAAGAGAGTGTGGAAAATTTAAAAGAGTGGGGAACCCAAGCGAGTGTGGAAAATTAAGAGAGTTGGAAAATTAAGAAAAGTGTGGAACCCTAAGGGTAATGGGAAACCCCAAAAAAGAGTTGAACCCCAAAGGGGGGGTGGAACTTTTAAGAAGTGTGGAACTTAAAAAAGAGTGGGGGAACCTTTTAAACGAGTGTGGGGAAATTAAGAGAGTGTGGAACCTTTTGAGAGTGTGGAACTTAAGAAGGTGGGAAATTAAAAAAGTGGGGGTCTTTGGGGTTTTTGAAAATTTAAACGAGGGGGTGGAACTTAAGCGAGTGGGGAACTTTTAAAGGGGGGGCTTTTAAAACGAGTGTGGGCCTTTAAACGTGGGGGAAATTTGCGAGTGGGGGGGAACTTAAAACGGGGTGGGGGGTTAAAAGGTTGGGGGGGGTTAAAAAGGGGTTTTGGGGAAAAAAGAGGGGTGGGTTGTCACAAAAACCCAAAAAAAAAGATAAAAAAATTAGGGGGCCCCAACGAAAAATAAAAAAATAAAAAAAAAAACCAAAAATGACCCAAAATAAAACAAAAAAAATTTTTTTTTTTTTAAAAAAACCAAAAACCGAATTAAAAAAAAAAAAAAATTAAACCTAATAAAAAAATAATTAAAAATATAAAATAAACCACCCTAAAAAACCAATTAAAAACCCTTTTTAAAAAAATAAACCTAAAAAACCATATAAAAACCGATACAAAAATAAAAAAAATTACAAAATTAAAAGAAAAACATAAAAACCTATAAATATTTTAAAAACCAATTTTTTAAAAAATAAATTTTAAAAAATTAAAAAAAATTAAATATTTTAAAAGAAATAAAAAAATATTTAAACCCCCAAAATTTAAAAAATTTTTTTTAAAATTTTTTTTAAAACTTAAAATTTTTTTTAAAAATTAAATAAATGAAAAAAAATAATTTTTAAAACCCCATTAAAAAACCCAATTAAAGCCAACAACCAAAAACCAACCCTAAAAAAAAACCCTCACCAAAAATCATAAAAAAACATAAAACCACCTAACAAAAAACCTTTAAAAAATATTTTTATAAATATTTTTAAAAAAATTAAAGAAAATTAAACCCCCGAACAAAATGAAACCAAAATGAAAAATAAATAAAAATTTTTAAAAAATCATTTAAAAAATTTTTTAAAAAAATTTTTAAAAAATTTTTTTTTAAATAAAAGAAATTATTTAAAAAAATAAAAGGGGGAAAATTTTTTAAAAAAATTTTTTTAAAATTATTTTTAAAAAGGGGTTTTAATAATATTTAAAAATTTTTAAAAATTTAAAATAAAAAAATTATAAAAATTATTTAAACAAATTTTAAAAAATTTAAAATTTTTTAAAAACCCTTTTTTAAAAAATTTTAAAAAAATTATTTAAAAAATTTTAAAAAATTTTTTTAAAAAAAAATTTTTTTAACCCAAATTTTAAAAAATTTAAAATATTTTAAAAAGATTAAAAATTTAAAAAATTTTTTTAAAAAATTTTTTTTAAAATCTTTTAAAAAATTAATTTAAAATATTTTAAAAAACCCTTTTAAAATATTTTAAAAAATTTTAAAAATTATTTTTTAAAATTTTAAAACTCCCTTTAAAAACCCCCTTTTTTTTTCCCCCAAAATAAAAAAATTTAAACCTTTTTTTTTTTAAATTATTAAAAGGAAATTTTAAAAATTAAAAATTTTTTAACAAAAACATAAAAAACCCAAAAAAAATTAAAAAGTTATTAAAAAAATTTAAAAAAATTTAAACCCCACCATATTTTTAAAAAATTTAAAAAAATTTTTTTTAAAAAATTTTTTTTTTTAAAATTTTTTTTAAAAAATTTTTTTTAAAAAAAATATGAAAAAAGCATTTAAAAAATTATAAAAAATAAAAATTTAAAAATTTTTTTTAAAATTAACCCCAAATAAAAAATAAAAAAATTTTTTTAAAAATTTTTTTAAAAAATTTTTTTTAAAAATTTTTTTTAAAATAAAATTAAAAAATTTTTTAAAAAAAATTTTTAAAATTTAAAATAAAATTTAAAAAATTTTTTTTAAAAAAAATACAAAGTTATTTAAAAAAAATAAAAACCATTTTTTTTTTTAAAATTTTTTTTAAAAAATTTTTTTTAAAAAAATTTTTTAAAAAATTAAAAAATTATTAAAAACCCATTATTTAAAAAAATTTATAAAACCCCCAATTTTTTTTAAAATTATTTTTTTAAAAAATTTCCCAAATAAAAAAAATAAAATACCATTTTTTTTAAAAAATTTTAAAAATATTTTTTTAAAAAGGCCCCCCCATTTAAAAAAATTAAAAAAAAATATAAAAAATTTTTTAAAAAGATTAAAACCCTCCCTTTTTTTCAACCCCTCTTTTTTAACAACCCCAAAAAAATTTCTTCAAACCCTCTAAAAACCCACCCTCCCCCTCATCCCCCCCCCCCCCCCCCTAAAAACCCCCTTTTCCCCCCCATCGTAACCCCATCATAACAAAACACCAACTTAACAACCCCCCATCATAACAACCATTTTCATAAAAACCCCCCCCCCCTCCTTTCAACCACCACATAACCCCTTTTCCCCTCCCCCCTCGGTTTAAACCCTATAAAAACCCCCACTTTAAAAACCCCCCAAACTAAAACCCCCCCAAACAACCCCATCCTTTTTCAAACCCCATTTTTAAAAACCCCCCCTTTTTATCAACCCCCATCTTTTTAAAAACCCCTTTATTTAAAAAACCTATTTCCCCCATCTAACAACCAACCCTTAAAAAAACCACTATTTATAACAAAAATCCATTTTATAAAAACCACCATCATATCAACCCCCATCATAAAAAACCACCCTCATTTAAAAACCACCATCAAAAAAACCCCCATTTTTACCCCCCATCATAACAACCACCATCCAACAAACCACCATCATAACAACAAATAATTTCCCAAAAACCATCATATCAACCCCCTTTTATAACACTTCCAACCCAACAACCAAAACCCTCATTTCCCCAAATAACCCATCTTTTTAAAACCACCTTCATAACAAAACCCCCACAAAACAAACCCCCAACATAAAACTACCAAACATAACAACCCCTTTTAACAACCCCCTTTTTAAAAAACCCCCATCACAAAAAAACCACCATCATAACAACAACCAAACATAACAACAACCTCATAAACAAACCCCCATTTATAACAACTCCATCATAACAACCCCACATAACAACTACCCTTTATAAAACCACCATCAAAAAAAACCACCATCCCTAAAACCACCAAAAATAACAACCACCATCATAACAACCCGCAACATAACAACCACCAACCCTAACAACCACCAAATAACAAAACCCCCCATCGTTAAACCCCCATCATTTAAAAAACCAACCCCAAAAAAAACCACCACATAACAAAACCCCCATCAAAACAAACCCCCATCATAACAACTACCATCATAAAAAACCACCATCATAAAACCCACCATTATAACAAAACCCCCATCATAACAACCACCATCATAACAACCACCATCATAAAAAAACCACCATCAAACAACCTCCAAACGTAAACCCCCAACATAACAACCCCCCAAACAAAAAAAACCACCATCATAACAACCACCATCCTAACAACCACCATTTATAAAAACTACCAATTAACAACCACCATCATAAAAAAACCCCCATCAAAAAAACCACCCCTCAAACAACCCCCCATCATAACAACCACCCCAAAAACAACCACCAAAAATAACAACCTCCATCCCTAAAAAAACCATCATAACAACCCCAATTTATAACAACCCCATCCTTCCCCAAAAACCATCATAACAACCACCATCATAACAACCTCCATCGTAACCACCATTTCATAAAAACCCCCCTCAAAACAACCACCAAACATAACAACCCCCATCATAAAACCACCTCATAACCCAAAATACCCTCATAACAAACCCCCATAAAAACCCCCATTTAAAACAAAACCCCCATCAAAACAAAACCCGGGATCATAACAAACCCCCATCATAACAAAACCCCCATCCTAAAAACCCCCATCGAACCACCATCAAAAACAAACCCCATCAAAAAAAACCACCCTCCCTAACAACCACCCTCATAACCCAAACCCCCATCATAAAAAACTTTCCATCAAAAACAACCACCATCATAACCCAACCCCCCAACATAAAACCACCAATTTATAACAACCACCCTTTATAACAACCACCATCATAACAAACCCCCATTTTAAAAACCCCATCGTAACCCCATTTATAAAACCCCTTTTTAAAAAACCACCATCATAACAAACCACCATCATAACAACCACCATATAAAAAACTAAACCCCATAACAACCACCATCTAACAACCCCCCATCATAACAACCACCCTCATAACAACCACCAAACATAACAACCACCATCATAACAACCACCATCATAACAACCTCCCGTAACCCCAACCCTAACAACCACCATCATAACAACCACCCTTTTTAACTACTGCCATCAAAACAAACCCCCATCATAACAACCACCATTATAACAACTACCATCCCCAAAAACCACCAAAAAAACCCCCAACATTTTCCAAAAACCAAAGACAAAAACCTCCATCATAATAATCACCATCATAACAACAAAACCCTCATAAAACAAACCCACATCAAAAACAACCACCATCATAAAAAACCACCATCATAAAAAACCACCCCTCATAACAAACCCCCAACATAACAACCACCATTTTTAAAAAACCCATAAAAAAAACCCTCATAACAAACCACCTCCCCCAGTACATGTGATGAATACGTTCCCCTACACCACCTAGCACTATACCCTGCCAAAACTAATCACCCCCCTTTGCATGACCCCCCAAAAAATAAAACAAACCCCCTAGCACTAACCCTGGGCCAAAAATAAAACACCAACCCAGCACTAACCCGCCAAAAAATAATACCCCCCTAGCACAAAACCCCGCAAAACCCAAACCCCCCACCTAGCCCCCTAAAACCCCGCCAAAAATAATCAACCCCCTACACTAAAACCCCGCCCAAAAATAAATCAACCCCCTTGCACTAACCCCGCCAAAACTAAACACCCCCCTAGCACAAACCCCCCGGGCCAAAAAAAAATCACCACCTAAGGGACTAACCCTGCCCCAAAAATAATCACCCCCTACACCCAACCCGCCAAAAAAATAATTTTACCACCTAAACAAATAACCCCGCCAAAACTAATCAAACCCCCTAGCAAAAAACCCTGCAAAAAATAATCACCCCCTACACTAAAACCCCGCCAAAAAATAATCACCACATACACCCCAACCCGGCCCAAAAATAATCAAACCCCCTAGCACTAACCCTGGCCCAAAAATAATCCCACCTTGCCCCTAACCCGCCAAAAATAAAACCCACCTAGCCCCTAAACCTGCCAAAACTAATCACCACCTTACACTTAAACCCCGGGGCCAAAAAAATAATCACCACCTACACAAAAACCCCCCCCAAAACTAATCACCACCTTGGGACTAACCCTGCCAAAAAAAAAAATCACCCCTAAATAACCTCTAAATACTAATCACCCACTAGCACTAAACCCCCATTTCTAAAAACCCCCTAACACTGACCCCCAGCACTTTTACCTACAGTAATTTAAAACCCCCCCCTTTTACTGACCCCCCCTTTCACAAACCCCCAGTACTAATCACCCCCCCAACAATGACCACTAGCACAAAAATTTCCAATTTCTAATCACCCCCTTTTGCACTAACCTTTCCCTTACAACACCCCCCCTAAACCCCTGACCCCTAGCCTAACCTCCAGTACTTCACCCCCTTTGCACTGAACCCCCAAACACTAACCTCCAGGCTAAAAACCCCCCAAAAAACTGACCCCCAGCATAACCTCCCGTACTAATCACCCCCCAACCCCTGAACCCCCCACACTAAACCCCAAATACAATCACTTTCTAAGTTTACACCAGCCCAAAAACCTTTCCCGTACAATCCCCCCCTAAAACTGACCCCCACACTGAAACCCCAACTAATCACCCAATATCACTGACCCCTAGCACTAACCTCCAGAATAACAACCCCCAACAAAGACCCCTAGCACTAACCTTTGTGCTAATCACCCCCGCCAAAACCTTCCCTTAAATAATCACTTCCAAAAACTGAACCCTAGCACTAACCTCCAGTACTAAACCCCCCCCTAACACTGACCACCCAAACACTAAAAACCCCCATTAACCTTTAAACACCCCCTAAACTTTACCCCTGCACTAACCTCCAGCAAATAATCACCCCCCCAAAAACTGACCCCTAGGGCCCCAACCTCCCCTACTAATCATCCCCTAACACTGACCCCTAGAAATAAAACCTTCCCAGTACTAATTTACGGCCCCAACTCTGACTCCTAGCACTAACCCCCCGTACTACCACCCCCTAACACTGAACCCCCAGCCCTAACCTCCAGAACTGTTACCCCCTAACACTGGGCCCCCTAGCCTAACCCTTTTGTACTGATCACCCCCAACACTGACCCCTAGCACTAACCCCGTACTACCACCCCCTAAAAACTGACCCCTAGCACTAACCTCCCCGTCCCGATCCCCCCCTAACACTGACCCCCAGCACTAACCTTTAGTACTGATCCCCCCCCCTAACCCCTAACCCCCAGCACAACCCCCCAGTAAATACTCCCCCTAACCCGACCCCCTAAACAAACCCCCAAGTTACCCGAACACCCCCTAACACTGATCCCCCAGCACTAAACCCCCAGTACTAATCACCCCATAACACTGACTCCTTTATAACCTCCAGTATAAAACCCCCCCCTAAAAACGGGGCCCTAGCACTAACCTCCCAAAAACAAAACATCCCCTTAAAAACTGACTCCTTTGTACTAACCACCCGTCTAATCACCCCCTTAAAACTGACCCATAGCACTAACCTCCATACTAATACCCCCTAACACTCATCCTAGACTAACCCCCCAGTACTAATAACCCCCCTAAAACTGACTCCTAGTACTAACCCCCAGTACTAAATCACCCCCTAAACTCTGAACCCCCCGCCCCTAACCTCCATACTAATCACCCCCTTTAACCCCTGCCCCTAGCACTAACCTCCCCGTACTAAATCAACCCCCCCAACACTGACCCCCCCCAAAAAAAAAAAATAAAACCCCCAAATACTAAAACATCCCCCAAAAAAGCCCCCTAGTACTAACCTTCCCCTACTAATCCCCCTAAAATCACTCCTAGCACTAACCCCAGTACTAAAAATCCCCTAAAACAGACCCCCCAGCACTTTAACCCCCCAAATACTAATCCCCCCCCTAACACTGACTCCTAGTATAACCCCAAATAAATAAACCCCCCCCCCGGGAAAACTGACCCCCCAGCACTAACCTCCCGTACCAATCACCCGCTTTAAAACTGACCCCAAAATAACCTCCAAATACTAACACCCCGCTAACACTGACCCCTACACTAACCCCAGTACTATTCATCCCCTAACAAAATGACTCCTAAATTTCTAACCTCCTTTTCTAATCACCCCCCCAACCCCTGACCCCCAGCACTAACCCCCAGTACTAATCACCCCCCAAACACTGACCCCTACATTAACCTCCCCCTTTCTAATCCCCCCGCAAAAAAACACCACCCCTTAGCACAACCTCCATCTATTCCCCCCCTAACACTGACTCCCCAATCTAACCTCCAGTACTAAAACCCCCCCCAAACTGACCCCCAGCACTAACCTCCAGTTAATCACCTCCTAACCTGTCCCCCCGCCTAACCCCCCAGTACTAATCAAACCCCCAAAAACTGACCCCTACACCTGAATTTTTCCCGTACAAAACACCCCCCCCAAAAGTGACCCCTAGCACTAAACCCCCAGTACTAAACCCCCCCTAACACGACCCCTACCCCTAACCCCAGTACTAACCCCCCCGTAAAAACGACCCTAGCACTAAACCCCCCAGTACTAATCACCCCAAAACTGGGCCACAAACACAAAACCCCCAGTACTAATCACCCCCTAACACTGACCCCCTTTGCACTTTTAAACCTTTCCAAATACTAATCATCCCCCCAACACTGACCCCCCCACAAATAACCTCCGTTTCTAATCACCCCCTAACACTGACCCCCTTGCACTAAAACCCCCAGTACTAATCACCCCCCTAAGACTGACCCCCAGCACTAACCTCCAGTACTAATCATCCCCCAACACTGACCCCCAGCACTAACCCCAGTAAATTTAATTTACCCCATAACACTGACCCCCAGCAGTTTAACCCCCAGTTTTCTAAACATCCCCTTTCCCCTGACCCCTTTCACTAACCTCCAGTACTAAAACAACCCCTTAAAACTGAAACCCCAAACAATTAAACCTTTTCCCGTACTAATCCCCCCCCTAACACTGACCCCCAGCACTAACCCCCCAGTACTAATTTACCCCCCAACCCCTGCCCCTAGGGCCCCAACCTCAGTACAATCAACCCTTCAAGGGCCCCTACACAACCCCCTACAAAAAAAACCCCTAACATGATCCCTAGCACTAAACCCCCAGTTTTTAAAAACATCCCCCAAAATTTAACCCCCACAATAACCTCCATTTTTAATCACCCCAAAACCACTGACCCCTAGCACTAAACCTTTTTCCCGTACTAATCACCCCCCAAGCTAACCTCCCGTTAAATAATCACCCCCAAAAACAACCCCTAGCACTAACCTCCAGTACAAACGCCCCCTAACACAAAACCCCCAGCTCTAAACCCCCGTTCTAATCACTCCCAAACACTGACCCAGAAAATAACCCCCAGTACAATCAAATCCCTAACACTGACCCCTGCACTAACCTCCAAATATAAAAACCCCCCCCAACCCTGGGGCCCCTAGCCAAAAAACCCCACCAGTACTAATACTCCCCAACACGACCCCAAACAAAACCTCCAGTACTAATCACTCCCCAAAAACGACCCCTTCACTAACCCCCAGTACTAATCACCCCTAACCCCCTGACCCCCAGCACTAAACCCCCAGTATAATCATTTTCCCCAAAATGAAACCCCCACACTAAACCCCCCAGTTTTAATCACTCCCTAACACCCGACCCCTACACAACCTCCCTACTAATCACTCCCCAACACGACCCCCAGCTCTAACCCCCCCCGGGGGACTTAAAACACTCCCTAACACTGACCCCCAGCATAACCTCCATACCCCAATCACTCCCCCAACACTGGGCCCCCCAAACTCAAAAACCCCCATAAATAATCACTTTCCTAACACTAACCCCCAGCATAACCTCCAGTTTCTAATTTACTCCCTAACAATGAACCCCTAGCATAAACCCCCATACTAATCAAATCCCTAAAACTGACCCCCAGCTCTAAAACCCCAGTATAATCACTCCCCAAAAACGACCCCAGCAACTAACCTCCGTACTAATCATCCCTAACACTGAAACCCCCACAATAAACCCCCAGAACTAATCCACCCCAACAATGGGCCCCAAACAAAAACCCTCCAGTACAAACACTCCCAAACACTTTACCCCAAACACTAACCTCCAGGGGACTAAACCCCTCCCTAACCTGACCCCTTAAACAAATTTAAACCCCCCATACTAAACACTTTCCCCAACACTGACCCCAAACACAAAACCCCCAGTACTAATCATCCCTAACACTGACCCCCAGCACTAAAACCCCCAGTAAATAATCACTCCCAAAAAATGAACCCCCAGGGTCTAACCCCCAGACTAATTTACTCCCCAAAACTGACCCTAGCACTAACCTCCCGTACTAATCACTCCCAAAAAAACTGACCCCCAAACACTAACCCCAGTTTCTAATCACTCCCTAACACTGACCCCCCAGGGTCAACCTCCCGTACTAAAAAAACTCCCTAACACTGACCCCTAGCACTTTAAACCCCCAGTACTAAAACACCCCCCCAAAAAATGACCCCTAGCACTAACCTCCATACTAAACACTCCCAACACGACCCCTAGCACTAACCCACCCGTACTAATCACTCCCTAAACCCCTGAAACCCCCAGCACTAACCTCCGTACTAAACACTCCC
>NC_069468.1:24184194-24201694 GCF_026875155.1 Cherax quadricarinatus
GTCAGTAGTGAAGCTTAGACATAGGTCTCATGATGACTTTGAGTCAGTAGTGAAGCTTAGACATAGGTCTCATGATGACTTTGAGTCAGTAGTGAAGCTTAGACATAGGTCTCATGATGACTTTGAGTCAGTAGTGAAGTTTAGACATAGGTCTCATGATGAGCTTCGATTTAGAGAGTTTCCCTCTGTGTACACTTTTATCAAATCTTGTTTCGGTCTGCGGAAGCTTCAGCAAGTCCTTATAAAGCTCTACATTGAGAGAGGTGAAGCTCCCAATAGAAGCTCCTGGTACAACCCGTGTGTTGTCTTCTCTGTTGTTTGGACTGAATCACTCACATCCACCTCTCATGTTGGCCAACATAAACTGTTACTGTTAAGATGTGGTACCCAGGGTGTTATTGTTAGTGCTGAGATGTGGTACCCAGGGTGTTACTGTTAGTGTTGAGATGTGGTACCCAGGGTGTTACTGTTAGTGCTGAGATGTGGTACCCAGGGTGTTACTGTTAGTGCTAAGATGTGGTACCAGGTGTTACTGTTAGTGCTGAGATGTGGTACCCAGGGTGTTATTGTTAGTGCTGAGATGTGTTACCAGAGTGTTACTGTTAGTGCTGAGATGTGGTACCCAGGGTGTTACTGTTAGTGCTGAGATGTGGTACCCAGGGTGTTATTGTTAGTGCTGAGATGTGGTACCCAGGGTGTTATTGTTAGTGCTGAGATGTGGTACCCAGGGTGTTACTGTTAGTGCTAAGATGTGTACCCAGGGTGTTACTGTAGTGCTGAGATGTGGTACCAGGGTGTTACTGTTAGTGCTGAGATGTGGTACCCAGGGTGTTATTGTTAGTGCTGAGATGTGGTACCCAGAGTGTTACTGTTAGTGCTGAGATGTGGTACCCAGGGTGTTACTGTTAGTGCTGAGATGTGGTACCCAGGGTGTTATTGTTAGTGCTGAGTGTGGTACCAGGGTGTTATTGTTAGTGCTGAGATGTGGTACCCAGGGTGTTACTGTTAGTGCTAAGATGTGGTACCCAGGGTGTTACTGTTAGTGCTGAGATGTGGTACCCAGGGTGTTACTGTTAGTGCTGAGATGTGGTACCCAGGGTGTTATTGTTAGTGCTGAGATGTGGTACCCAGAGTGTTACTGTAGTGCTGAGATGTGGTACCCAGGGTGTTACTGTTAGTGCTGAGATGTGGTCCAGGTGTTATTGTTAGTGCTGAGATGTGGTACCCAGGGTGTTATTGTTAGTGCTGAGATGTGGTACCCAGGGTGTTATTGTTAGTGCTGAGATGTGGTACCAGGTGTTACTGTTAGTGCTGAGATGTGGTACCCAGGGTGTTATTGTTAGTGCTGAGATGTGGTACCCAGGGTGTTATTGTTAGTGCTGAGATGTGGTACCCAGGGTGTTATTGTTAGTGCTGAGATGTGGTACCCAGGGGTTATTGTTAGTGCTGAGATGTGGTACCCAGGGTGTTACTGTTAGTGCTGAGATGTGGTACCCAGAGTGTTACTGTTAGTGCTGAGATGTGGTACCCCGAGTGTTACTGTTAGTGCTGAGATGTGGCACCCAGGGTGTTATTGTTAGTGCTGAGATGTGGTACCCAGGGTGTTATTGTTAGTGCTGAGATGTGGTACCCAGGGTGTTACTGTTAGTGCTGAGATGTGGTACCCAGGGTGTTATTGTTAGTGCTGAGATGTGGTACCCAGGGTGTTATTGTTAGTGCTGAGATGTGGTACCCAGAGTGTTGTTGTAGTGCTGAGATGTGGTACCCAGGGTGTTATTGTTAGTGCTGAGATGTGGTACCCAGGGTGTTATTGTTAGTGCTGAGATGTGGTACCCAGAGTGTTGTTGTTAGTGCTGAGATGTGGTACCCAGGGTGTTATTGTTAGTGCTGAGATGTGGTACCCAGGGTGTTATTGTTAGTGCTGAGATGTGGTACCCAGAGTGTTACTGTTAGTGCTGAGATGTGGTACCCAGGGTGTTACTGTTAGTGCTGAGATGTGGTACCCAGGGTGTTATTGTTAGTGCTGAGATGTGGTACCCATTGTGTTATTGTTAGTGCTGAGATGTGGTACCCAGGGTGTTATTGTTAGTGCTGAGATGTGGTACCCAGGGTGTTACTGTTAGTGCTGAGATGTGGTACCCAGGGTGTTATTGTTAGTGCTGAGATGTGGTACCCAGGGTGTTATTTGTTAGTGCTGAGATGTGGTACCCAGGGTGTTATTGTTAGTGCTGAGATGTGGTACCCAGGGTGTTATTGTTAGTGCTGAGATGTGGTACCAGGGTGTTATTGTTAGTGCTGAGATGTGGTACCCAGGGTGTTATTGTTAGTGCTGAGATGTGGTACCCAGGGTGTTATTGTTAGTGCTGAGATGTGGTACCCAGGGTGTTATTGTTAGTGCTGAGATGTGGTACCCATGGTGTTACTGTTAGTGCTGAGATGTGGTACCCAGGGTGTTATTGTTAGTGCTGAGATGTGGTACCCAGAGTGTTACTGTTAGTGCTGAGATGTGGTACCCAGGGTGTTACTGTTAGTGCTGAGATGTGGTACCCAGGGTGTTATTGTTAGTGCTGAGATGTGGTACCCAGGGTGTTATTGTTAGTGCTGAGATGTGGTACCCAGGTGTTATTGTTAGTGCTGAGATGTGGTACCCAGGGTGTTATTGTTAGTGCTGAGATGTGGTACCCAGAGTGTTACTGTTAGTGCTGAGATGTGGTACCCAGGGTGTTACTGTTAGTGCTGAGATGTGGTACCCAGGGTGTTATTGTTAGTGCTGAGATGTGGTACCCAGAGTGTTACTGTTAGTGCTGAGATGTGGTACCCAGAGTGTTACTGTTAGTGCTGAGATGTGGTACCCAGAGTGTTACTATTAGTGCTGAGATGTGGTACCCAGGGTGTTATTGTTAGTGCTGAGATGTGGTACCCAGAGTGTTACTGTTAGTGCTGAGATGTGGTACCAGAGTGTTACTGTTAGTGCTGAGATGTGGTACCCAGAGTGTTACTGTTAGTGCTGAGATGTGGTACCCAGAGTGTTACTGTTAGTGCTGAGATGTGGTACCCAGAGTGTTACTGTTAGTGCTGAGATGTGGTACCCAGGGTGTTACTGTTAGTGCTGAGATGTGGTACCCAGGGTGTTATTGTTAGTGCTGAGATGTGGTACCCAGGGTGTTACTGTTAGTGCTGAGATGTGGTACCCAGTGTGTTACTGTTAGTGCTGAGATGTGGTACCCAGTGTGTTACTGTTAGTGCTGAGATGTGGTACCCAGGGTGTTACTGTTAGTGCTGAGATGTGGTACCCAGGGTGTTATTGTTAGTGCTGAGATGTGGTACCCAGAGTGTTACTGTTAGTGCTGAGATATGGTACCCAGGGTGTTACTGTTAGTGCTGAGATATGGTACCCCGAGTGTTACTGTTAGTGCTGAGATGTGGCACCCAGGGTGTTGCTGTTAGTGCTGAGATGTGGCACCCAGGGTGTTGTTGGCCTGCCCTACGTCTATCTAAAGTGGCACTGCTTCAAGTAAAGAGGTTCCGTGATGCTAGTAAGGGGCCCTTGATCAAATAAACTGAACAACCACCCTCCCAATTTCCCTTTTGGGTCGAACCTGATTTCCTGCCATTCCACAAGGCGCTGTGTGGGCCCTAAGTGTCGTAGCGGCAGGGTACACATGCCTATACAGTACGTATATATAAATCCATAAATAGGCCTCTCATATGCAATTTACTGCGGTAGAAAAATGAATACAAAGAATGAAAAGAGAGAGAATCCAGAAGAGGTCGAGAATGCGACGGAGCAAGAGAATAGAGAGGAGGAGGAGCGAGAAGAGAAGGAAGAAGAGATAGAGGAGAAGAAAAGAGGACGAGAAAGAGGAAAAGGAATCACCATCGATCATATGACTAAAGGTAAACAATGATCAGCTGTTCCATGACGTCATCACGTCCAGAGGACACCTGTGTCAACACAGGTGTTCACTGTCACGCTACACTCAAGGTGGCTCTGATGCTGCCCTCTGGTGACCCTGATGCTGCCCTCTGGTGACCCTGATGCTGTCCTCTGGTGACCCTGATGCTGCCCTCTGGTGACCCTGATGCTGTCCTCTGGTGACCCTGATGCTGCCCTCTGGTGACCCTGATGCTGTCCTCTGGTGCCCCTGATGCTGCCCTCTGGTGACCCTGATGCTGTCCTCTGGTGACCCTGATGCTGTCCTCTGGTGACCCTGATGCTGTCCTCTGGTGACCCTGATGCTGCCCTCTGGTGACCCTGATGCTGCCCTCTGGTGACCCTGATGCTGCCCTCTGGTGACCCTGATGCTGCCCTCTGGTGACCCTGATGCTGTCCTCTGGTGACCCTGATGCTGCCCTCTGGTGACCCTGATGCTGCCCTCTGGTGACCCTGATGCTGTCCTCTGGTGACCCTGATGCTGCCCTCTGGTGACCCTGATGCTGCCCTCTGGTGACCCTGATGCTGCCCTCTGGTGACCCTGATGCTGTCCTCTGGTGACCCTGATGCTGTCCTCTGGTGCCCCTGATGCTGTCCTCTGGTGCCCCTGATGCTGCCCTCTGGTGCCCCTAGCCTGGTCAAAGAAAAAAAATAAGAGTAGCAGGTAAGAAGGCAGGTCACCCAGGAGGATGAATTAATATGCTTATTAATGTGTATGTGTATGTGATAGTGTATTATTGGTGAAGACAAGTTTCTCTCTCTCTCTCTCTCTCTCTCTCTCTCTCTCTCTCTCTCTCTCTCTCTCTCTCTCTCTCTCTCTCTCTCTCTCTCTCTCTCTCTCTCTCTCTCGCTCCCTCTTTTACCCCTTTTCTCTATCTCTTTGTCTTACCATTCTTCCTCTTTCTCCTTCCCTCGCTCTATTTCTATTTCTCCTCTGGCTTTCTGGTTTCCCTGCTCCATTTTCCCTCTCCCGCTTCTCTCCTGCATTCGCAATTTCCTTATCTATCTTCCATGTAAAGGGGAAACACAAGGACAGTGAGAGCACGTTAGCAGCTGTAGATGAGAGCTCTAGTGTGTTCAGTCGTGTGTTTTCAGTCGTGTGTGTTCAGTCGTGTGTGCTCAGTCGTGTGTGTTCAACCGCGTGTGTTCAGTCATGCGTGTTCAGTCGTGCGTGTTCAGTGTCCTGTGTTCACTCGACGACCTTGTTCGGTCTGCCATCACAAGCTGAGAATAAAATTACTGTTTACTGGACGTAAGAAATGAATGTTTAACGTATTTTTATTTTGTAATGCCAGTGTTAGGTCCAATGTTTTGGCACCGAGAAGGTCAGATCTGTTACTGTGGCACTCAGTGTTGCCATTCACCGGCTCTTGATGTTCCCTCATTACTGCTCAGCTCTCTGCCTTATTACCTCACAAATCCATCAAAACACTTCCTCACACACTTGCGTGTTCGTGAGGACACAGACACAGACACAGACACAGACACAGACACAGACACAGACACAGACACAGACTGGAGAACAAGCTTTACTGTGCTCTAATCTGTGTGATGATGCGCACTGGAAGACTTTTTTTTTAAGGCAGGTGACATCTCAGAACTGGAAAACAAAGATCTTTCACTGCTCGTATAAATTCAGTCATGTACTTTGTCAAGTCATGACTTGTTAAATCTCCGCACAGAGCGAAATGTCGCCCCAATAATCCAGTTCTCAACGTTTCGGATTTGGCAAAGGTCTTAGGGCAGGACGCACAAGCGAGAATCTCGCTGACTGATCACACATACAGAACCTGTGAGTGTGTCCCATACACTACCCATTCATTCCCCCCTTCCCCTGCGTGAGAGGTATACAAAAACATGGCCACTCATGGCAACCAGATGTTAGCATACTGGTGAGTATTCCTGATGGGTAACCCAGCTGATGGTGTTGATGGAAGGGGTTGGCCAGCCAGGGACTGATGCAAGGGGTTGGCCAGGCAGGGACTGATGGAAGGGGTTGGCCAGGCAGGGACTGATGGAAGGGGTTGGCCAGGCAGGGTCTGAAGCTTCTTGTCGATACCGTCTGTACAATCGTGGTGGTTCTCACACACACTCATAAATAAGTAATGATAATGATTGTAACTGGGAAAAAAACACTTTCTATCTTGGACGATTTTCACTTCTTGGGAAATATATATTAATCACGTTCACTCAGAGTACATATATATATGAATTATGAAATTTAATTGGCTGTTTTAACAGTCGAAAAGTAAATTTCTGGGATATTCCAACTGTTGCTGAAATATCCAGATTGTGGTATCCCTCGTTCTTCATGCGTGATAGCTGTGAGGTATGAGGGTTGAAGAATGAGGTAGGATCGTGGTTATCATACACTCACACATTTCCACCAATCACCGTTGTCTTCAGCGCCTCACCGGCTGCTTCATGAAGTGTTAACGTTCTTAACTTTGTGTTAGCTCTTGATACGACGTTAATGGCGTCTCTGGCAGGGTACAAGCAGGGTGCTGGCTGCCCATAAGGCAGGGTACAAGCAGGGTGATGGCTGCCCATAAGGCAGGGTACAAGCAGGGTGCTGGCTGCCCATAAGGCAGGGTATCAGGTGATTAGTGCAAGGTGGATCAAGTCTCTACAGAGAGAAGTCATTACCCACTTCACTGAGAGAAGTCATTACCCGCTTCACCAAACTAGTAATCATGACCTGGTCATCGCCCACTTCACTGAGAGGGACTGAGTCTTCAGGCGATATTCTCATTTCTCTCCACCAGTTGAAGAGTCAGAAATAGCTCTTGATTCACGAAATGGGAGCTACCTTCCTCTTCCTTGGATCAAACGTGATTACCTCCCATTATCTCCATTATTTTACAATGTTTCGCTCTAGGTGAAACGTTGATAAAGAATGAGGAATATAAATGTTTGATGTTTGGTAAATGTTTAATGTGTCAGGAGCTGTGAATCGACCCCTGCAACCACAGCTAGGTGAGTACACAAACAAAAACACACACACACACACACAAACATGCAGCTCCAGTTTGGAACCGACACCTGGTCAAGCACGTCAAGAAATTAGAGAAAGTACAAAGGTTTGCAACAAGGCTAGTTCCGGAGCTCAGGGGAATGTCCTACGAAGAAAGGTCGAGGGAAATCGGCCTGACGAACACTGGAGGACAGGAGGGTCAGGGAAGACATGATAACAACATACAAAATACTGCGTGGAATAGACAAGGTGGACAAAGACAGGATGTTCCAGAGATGGGACACAGACACAAGGGGTCACAGTTGGAAGTTGAAGACTCAGATGAATCAAAGGGATGTTAGGAAGTATTTTTTTCAGTCATAGAGTTGTCAGGAAGTGGAATAGCCTAGCAAGTGAGGTAGTGGAGGCAGGAACCATACACAGCTTTAAGATGAGGTATGATAAAGCTCATGGAGCAGGGAGAGAGAGGACCTAGTAGCACACAGTGAAGAGCGGGGCCAGGAGCTGAGTGTCTGTCCACACACAACACACACACACGAGAGACAACAAGAACATTGTTTAAATGAAGGATCGGGGAGAGAAATCAACATTGCACCAATATTCGTTAATCCTTCGTTAAACAATCAACAAAGACCGAGGATGAGGCCATAACGTTGATCACAATGAATTAAAGTTATACACGATAGTGCAAAATTAATTTTTAAAAGTTCAAAACGTTTTTTTTTATCCCTGACAGTACTGGGCAGAACCAAACAAAAGCCGAACAACGTTATTATCACCAGCACAAAATATTAACTGGAAAATGTCAAGTCTTTGTGTAGAGAATTCAGTCTTAATGAAAAGAGATTCCCACAGGTTGGTTAGTTTGTGGGGAAAAACATTAATTTCTGCAAGTGTCTAATGCTACGTGTTTTGTATTGAGGAATTATACACATGTGTAACATCTGGGTATCTTTATTTGTAGACGTTTCGCCAGCCAGTGGCTTTATCAGTACAATACAAGGATATAACGTGAAGAAATATATACCAAAGATGAGGTAATTAGTCCCTCAGCCTTGACGCTGGTGAAGACCACCGGAGTCTTGAAGACCACCGGAGTCTTGAAGACCACCGGAGTCTTGAAGACCACCGGAGTCTTGAAGACCACCGGAGTCTTGAAGACCACCGGAGTCTTGAAGACCACCGGAGTCTTGAAGACCACCGGAGTCTTGAAGACCACCGGAGTCTTGAAGACCACCGGAGTCTTGAAGACCACCGGAGTCTTGAAGACCACCGGAGTCTTGAAGACCACCGGAGTCTTGAAGCGACTTTACTCACCACGTACAGCGACTTTATTAAGGAAATCTACACTAGTTTATATGCTGTAAGTTGAGACATTAGGAGGACTATATCTGGCCTCTGGGGCTCAAGAGGACTATGTCTGGCCTCTGGGGACTCAAGAGGACTATGTCTGGCCTCTGGGGACTCAAGAGGACTATGTCTGGCCTCTGGGGACTCAAGAGGGACTATGTCTGGCCTCTGGGACTCAAGAGGACTATGTCTGGCCTCTGGGGACTCAAGAGGACTATGTCTGGCCTCTGGGGACTCAAGAGGACTATGTCTGGCCTGGGGACTCAGAGGACTATGTCTGGCCTCTGGGGACTCAAGAGGACTATGTCTGGCCTCTGGGGACTCAAGAGGACTATGTCTGGCCTCTGGGGACTCAAGAGGACTATGTCTGGCCTCTGGGGACTCAAGAGGACTATGTCTGGCCTCTGGGGACTCAAGAGGACTATGTCTGGCCTCTGGGGACTCATGAGGACTATGTCTATCCTCTGGGGACTCACGCAGAGTGAATATAATAATGTTATACAATACCGACAGTTAGGTATCTTTATCCGAAACGTTTCGCCTACACAGTAGGCTTCTTCAGTCGAGTACACAAGAGTCAGAAGAAGCAGTACAGATGTAAACACGATGAAATCAGTCAATCACCTTTGAATACGTAGTTTTTGAGGTGGTCAGTTTGGGTAGATTACTGGGAATTCTGATTGGGCAGGGGAGGCAGGCGGGTATGAGAGAGGAAGTAGGGGGTGGGCCGGGTGGGTTGGGGTGGGCGGGGTGGGTTGAGGTGGACTGGAGAGAGTGGGTGCCAGGGTTGGCACTAATAACCACAGTGGGCGGGAGGATTGTTGACTCTCCTCCCAGACACTGGCACTATACCCTGCCAACCACACTAAGATGCTTCGCTTCACCAAGATTCTTTTCCTACCCCAAGCTTCCAGACTTAGGGCACACCCTATCTACCCCCCTCTCCACTTTCCCCTTCCCTCTTCACTTCATTTTCCCCCTCCCTTTCGTCCACTCCCCCCCCCCTTCCCTTCCTCTATCTCCCCAGTTTCCATCAAATTTCTCTGATACAGGTCAAGGAGTCTTGCCCCCGGGAGTCCAACATTTTTCACTCCTTTACGTCAGACTTAACCAGGTGTTGTATGGCCCTCACGGGTGTATAGCTTCCTCATGAGTGTATATAAGGGCAGTGTAATGTATATTAGATTGGGCAGTGGGAGACTTTATATATAAATTATTGTTTTGCCTTTTCTCGTAAGGTCTTCATGAATGGTATACAACACCGGCAGGATGAAAATTAGACACATGTGCAACATCTGGGTATCTTTATTGCAGATGTTTCGCCATCCAGTGGCTTTATGAATATAAATTCTAGGATATAATTGGAAGATAAAAAAATATATACAGAAGATGAGGTAATCAGTCCTTCATCTTCGAGTTGGTGTGAAGAGCACCTTGGTCGTGAAGAATCTGGAGCACAGGCATGGTAGGTGGTAGATTCGCCGGCATAATTGCCCGGCCCTGGCCTTTTTTAAGAGGTGGCTCGGCCTTGGCTCCCTTTCATGAGATGTCTCAGACCAATGTCTGCCATGGGAGGAGGTACAAGTACCTCCTCGTCTTCTGGGACCAGCTGTCCCCAGGCCTATCCCTATTCCCCGCCCCCACGGGGCTCGGAGGGAGAAGCTAGGCACCTTGGGCTGCCACAAACACCGCCCACACTGAGCTCGAAGGGTGCGGTAGCTACATAGCAGCAGAAGGTCAGGAGGTGCAAAAGCAGCAAGCACTACAGGATCCTTTTAGAGCCACACCCCAGCTTTGGGCCGAAGCCCGAGTGCTGGGAAACTCAAGAATGCCTCTTGCTGTGAGTGTTGCTGCTGCTAATTCACTTGTCCGTTGCACTCTTTCTTGGAGCACAGGCAAGAAGGCTGGCGCTTATATACTGGGGTCAGGTGAAAAGGGGACGGGTAGCAGACGAAGGCATTGTCACTGGTACTAAGATTCCATGATGTTGCAGTGTCTGACAAGTTGTACATAGTATTCGATACCGACAAGATGAAAATTAGACACATGCGCTCCAGATTCTTCACAATCACGGTGTTCTTCACGCCAACTCCAAGGCTGAGGGACTGATTACCTCACCATCTGTATACAGTTCCACTGTCTTCAAGTTATGTCCTAGAATTTGTATTGATAAAGCCACTGGTTGGCGAAACATTTACATTAAAGATACCCAAATTTGCGTATGCGTCTAATTTTCATGTCTTTAAGCTATTTTTAAGAGATGTTTACGATCTCTCTGTTTTTTACGCAAGGATTTACAAGGTTAGGTTAAGGGTGCCTAACTTTATTTACAAGCTAAGAGCTGTTACCTACATTAGCTCATTTGAAAACATTTTTAGTTTTTATGAGACATACAAGTTGGGAACAGGATGAAGTTGGAGTCATCTGTTGGCCAGAGACGTACATACAGACGATATCAAGGCAATGTTTTTGCTTGGTTGACAATCTGTCTTGATTACGATTCAACTGAATCTTGATTACGTGGTGATGGTCTTACTGAGGCTCTTAGTGTGTGGTCACCTATATGTTATTTCAGAGGTCGATTCACAGTTCCTGGCCCCGCCTCTTCACTGGTTGCTACTAGGTCCTCTCTCTCCCTGCTCCATGAGCTTTATCATACCTCTTCTTAAAGTTATGTATGGATTCTGCCTCTAGTACTTTACTCTCCAGATTTCTCCAATTTCTGACAACTCTGTGACTGAAGAAGTACTTCCTAACATCCCTGTAACTCATCTGAGTCTTCAACTTCCAGTTGTGACTCCTTGTTGTTGTGTCCCATCTCTGAAACAACCTTATCTTTGTCCACCTTGTCAATTCCTCTCAGTACTCGTCAATTCCTCTCAGTACTCGCCTAATTGTGGTTGCAGGGGTCGATTCACAGCTCCTGGCCCCGCCTCTTCACTCTTCACAGCCTATTCTCACCTCTTTCATCTCCTCCTGTCACTCCCCTTGCCTTCTAGTTCTTCCCTCCTCCTTCTCCTCGTCTTCTTCCTCCTCTTCCTCCTCCACTTGTGCTCAGCTGTTCCTGAGTGCCTCCGCCATGTTCTTGCAGAGTGAGTGCCTTGAGGTGCCAACCTCCTGGCACCATCAAGCCAACACACACATTCTTCCATCATTTAATAACTTGCTGCCTCACTCTCACAAAAATGTTGTTCTCATGAAGAGGACGGTTAACACCAGCTGTGATTGTTACACCAGCTGTGATTGTTACACCAGCTGTGATTGTTACACCAGCTGTGATTGTTACACCAGCTGAGATTGTTACACCAGCTGTGATTGTTACACAGCTGTGATTGTTACACCAGCTGTGATTGTTACACCAGCTGTGATTGTTACACCAGCTGTAATTGTTACACCAGCTGTGATTGTTACACCAGCTGTGATTGTTACACCAGCTGTGATTGTTACACCAGCTGTGATTGTTACACCGCTGTGATTGTTACACCAGCTTGTATGATTGTACACCAGCTGTGATTGTTACACCAGCTGTGATTGTTACACCAGCTGTGATTGTTACACCTGGTGTTGTTTTGTATACCTGCTGTGGTATTTTTACACCTGTTGTGGTTTTGCACACCTGTTGTGGTTTTTACACCTGCTGTGATTTTCGTACACCTGCTGTGGTTTTTATACCTACTGCGATTTTCTTACATCTGTTTTTTATACCTGCTGTGGTTTATACACCTACTGTGGTTTTTTTTATACCTGCTCTGGTTTTTACACCTGTTTTGGTTTTGTACACCTGCTGTGGTTTGTGTACACCGCTGTGTTTTTACACCTGTTGAGGTTTTATCACCGCTGTGGTTTTACACACTGTGTAGTTTTTACACCTGCTGTGGTTTTTACACCTGTTGTGGTTTTATACACCTGTTGTGGTTTTTACACCTGCTGTGGTTTTTACACCTGTTGTGGTTTTTACACCTGTTGTGGGTTTTTACACCTGCTGTGGTTTTTACACCTGCTGTGGTTTTTACACCTGCTGTGGTTTTTACACCTGCTGTGGTTTTGTACACCTGCTGTGGTTTTGTACACCTGCTGTGGTTTTTACACCTGTTGTGGTTTTATACACCTGCTGTGGTTTTTACACCTGCTGTGGTTTTGTACACCTGCTGTGGTTTTGTACACCTGCTGTGGTTTTTTACACCTTTGTGGTTTTATCACCTGCGTGGTTTTTACATCTGTTGTGGTTTTTTCACCCCGTTGTGGTTTTTAAAACCGCGTGGTTTTTACACCCGTTGTAGTTTTATACACCTGTTGTGGTTTTTACACCTGCTGTGGTTTTTACACCTGCTGTGGTTTTTACACCTGTTGTGGTTTTTACACCTGTTGTGGTTTTTACACCTGTTGTGGTTTTTACACCCGCTTTGGGGGTTTTTTCAACTGTTGTGTTTTTAACCTGTTTTGGTTTTTAACCGTTGTGGTTTTTACCCTGTTATGGTTTTTTTCACCTGTTGTGGTTTTTTTCACCTGTTGTGGGTTTAACACCGGTGTTGTTTTTTTCATGTTGTGGTTTTTCACCTGTGTGGGGTTTATCACCGGTGGGTTTTTTTCACCTGTTGTGGGTTTATACATGTTTGGTTTTTACACCGCTGTGGTTTTTTTAACCCGTTGGGGTTTATAACCTGGTGGGTTTTACACCTGTTGTGGTTTTAAAACACCCGGGTGTGGTTTTTTAAACTGTGTGGTTTTTAAAACCTTTTGTGGGTTTTACGCTGTTGTGCTTTTAAACCCGCTGTGGTTTTTAACCTGTTGTGGTTTTTACACCCGTTGTGTTTTTTACACTGTTTGGGTTTTTAACCCGCTGTGGTTTTACACCCGTTGGTTTTTTTCACCTGTTGCGGTTTTAACACCCGTTGTTTTTTTTTACCGTTTTTTTACACCTGGTGTGGTTTTTACACCTGTTTGGGTTTATACACCTGGGGGGTTTTTTTAAATTTTTTGGGTTTTTTCACCCGCGTGGTTTTTTCACCTGCTCGGTTTTTACACCTGTTGTTGTTTTTTTACACCCGTGTGGTTTTTTACCCGTTTTTTTTTTTGTACCCTGCTTGGGTTTTTTGTGTATTGTTTGGGGTGGTTGAGGTGGGGGGCCGCTCCCTTATTAAAGCGGAGCTCTCCTACCAAAGACTTGAACAAAGTTTATTTAAAGAAGGCAGGACATTGTCCCAGGGTGGGCTGCTAGGGTGGGGGCAGGGTGGGTTGCTAGGGGTGCTTGCTAGGGGGGGGTTGCTAGGGTGGGTTGCTAGGTGTGGGCTGTGGTGGGGCTGTAGGGTGGTTGCTAGGTGTGGGTGCTATGGGGCTGCTAGGTGTGGGGTTTCTAGTGTGGGCGCTAGGTGTGGGTGAAGGTGTGGGTTTCTGGCGTGGGCTGCTGGTGTGCGTGCTTGTTTTGGGGTGCAGGTGTGGGCTGCTAGGTGTGGGCTGTAGGGTGGGTTGCTGGGTGGGTTGCTAGGTGTGGGTGCTAGGTGGGGTTGCTAGGGTTTTGGGGTGCAGGTGTGGGGCTAGGTGTGGGTTGCTAGGTGTGGGTGAAATGTGGGTTGCTAGGTGTGGGCTGCAGGGGTGGGGCTAGGGGTGGGGTGCTAGGTGTGGGGGTAGGGGTGGGCGCTAGGTGTGGGCTTTAGGGGTGGGTGTAGGTGTGGGTTGCTAGGTGTGGGTTGTAGGTGGGTTGTGGGGTTGTAGGTGTGGGTTGGTGTGGGTTGCTAGGTGTGGGTGCTGTTTGGGTTGCTAGGTGTGGGGTAGGTGGGGCTGCTAGGGGTGGGTGTAGGTGGGGTTTCTAGGGGGGATGTTAGGTGGGGTTGCTAGGTGTGGGTTGTGGGTGGGTGCTAGGTGTGGGTTGCTGGGGTTGCTAGGGTGGGTTTCTGGTGTGGGTGAAGTGTGGGTTGTAGGGTGGCTGCTAAATGTGGGTTGCTGGGGGGTTTTCCGGTGGGGTTGCAGGTGTGGGGGTGCTTGGGTGGGTTGCTAGGTGGGGGGCTAGGGGGGGTTCTGGGGGTTTTTCTAGGGGTGGGTTGCGGTGGGGTTGCTAGGTGGGGTGTAGGTGTGGAAAAATAGGTGTGGGGTGTAGGTGTGGGGTGCATTGGGGTTGCTTGGTGGGCTGGGTGTGGGTGCTAGGTGTGGCGCTAGGGTGGGTTTCTAGGTGGGGTTGCTAGGTGTGGGTTTTCAAGGTGTGGGGTGAAGGGGTGGGCGCTAGGGGGGTTGTGGGGTGGGTGCAGGTGTGGGTGCTAGGGGTGGGGTGTTTGGTGTGGGGTTTCTAGGTTGGATGTTAGGTGTGGGGTTGCTAGGTGTGGGAGCTAGGGTGGGTTTTTCTAGGTGTGGGTTGCTAGGTGTGGATGTTAAATGTGGAAGTTAGGTGTGGATGCTTGGGGTGGGATGCTGTTGTGGGTTTCTAGGGTGGTGCTAGGTGTGGGTTGCAGGTGTGGGGGTGTGGTGTGGGATGTTAGGGGGGTTTTCTAGGTGTGGGGGTTGGTTGGGTTGGCTGGGTGGGATGCTAGGTTTGGGGTTTCAGGGGTGGTGCTAGGTTGGGGTGTTAGGTGTGGGTTGCTGGTGGGGTGTTAGGTGTGGGGTTTCTAGTGTGGGGTGCTAGGTGTGGGGTTTCTAGGGGTTTGGGTTGTAGGTGTGGGATGGGGGGGGGGGGGTTGTTTGGTGTGGGATGTTAGTTGTGGGATGTAGGGGTGGGTTGAGGGTGGGTTGTAGGGGGGGCTGTAGGTGGGGTTGCTAGGTGGGGCTGTAGGTGTGGGTTTGGTGGGTTTCTATTTGTGGTTGCTAGGGGGGTTTTCTGGTGTGGTTTGCTATGTGTGGGTTTCTAGGGTTTGGGTTGTAGGTGTGGGTTGTAGGTGTGGGTTGCTGGGGTGAGTTGCTAGGTGTGGGGGTTAAGCGTGGGTGTTTGTTGTGGGGTGCTAGGTGTGGGGGCTAGGGGTTGGGGTGTTGGGGTTGGGGTGTTAGTTGGGGAGTCAGGTGTGGGGGATGTTAGGGTGTGGGATGTTTGGTTTGGGTTGCTGGTGTGGGTTGCGGGGTGGGTTTGCAGGTGGGGTTTGTTGTGTGGGATGTTTGGTGTGGAATGTTTTGGTGTGGGGCGCTAGGTTGGGATGCTAGGGGGGTGGGGCTGGGGGGTGGGGAAAGCTAGGTTGGGTTGTAGTTGGGGGTTTCTAGGTGGGTTGCTTGTGTGAGTTTTTTTTGGGGTGGGTTGTATGTGGGGGTTGGTAGGGGGGTTTTTAGGGGGGGTTGCTAGGTGTGGTTGCTAGGTGTGAGTTTTCAGGTGTGGGTTTAAGGTGGGATGTTTGTTGTGGGATGCTAGGGGGGGATGCTTGTGGGTGTTTTGGTGTGGGGGTGTTATTGTGGGTGTTAGGTGTGAATGTTAGTGTGGGATGTTTGGTGTGGGTGTTTTGGTGTGGGATGTTGGTGTGGGAGTAGGTGTGGGGTGCTAGGGTTGGATGCTAGGGAGGGTTAGGTGTGGGGGTTAGGGTGGGGTGTAGGGTGGGGGTGTTAGGTGTGGGGTTTAGGGTGGGATGCAGGTGTAGGAAGTTAGGGGTTGGGAGTTAGGGGTGGGATTAGGTGTGGGAGTTAGGTGTGGGGGTTTAGGTTTTTGGGATTAGGTGTGGGATGTTGGGGGGGGATGTTTAGGTGGGGAGCGGGTGGGGGGTTAGGGGTGGGGTGTAGGTGGGGATGCAGGGGGTGGGATGAGGTATGGGATGTTAGGGGGGGAGCTAGGGTGGGATGTTAGGTTGGGATGTTAGTGGGGTGTTAGGTTGGGATCAAGGTGTGGGGTGTTGGTGTGGGTGTTAGGTGTGGGATGTTAGGTGTGGGATGTTAGGGGTGGGATGTTTGGGGGTGGGATGTTTGGGGTGGGATGTTTGGTGTGGGATGTGGTGTGGGTCTAGGGTGGGGTTAGGTGTGGGGGTGCTAGGTGTGGGATGTAGGGTGGGGATGATGGTGGGGAGTAGGGTTTGGGAGCTAGGGGTTGGTGTTTTAGGTGTGGGGGATGCTAGGTAGGGATGCAGGGTGGGTTCCTAGGTGTGAGTTGCTAGGGGTGGGTTTGTGGTGTGGGATGCTAGAGTTTTGGGGTTTCAGGTGGGGTTGCTGGTGGGGTTGCTAGGTGTGGGTTTAGGTGGGGTTTAAGGTGGGGTGCTAGGTTGGGTTTCTAGGGGTGGGAATGTAGGTGTGGGGGTTAGGTGTGGGATGTTAAGTGTGGGATGTTAGGGGTGGGGTGCTAAATGTGGGTGCTAGTATGGATGTTAGGTGTGGGATGCTAGGGAGGGATGTTAGGTGTTGATGCTAGGGGTGGGATGTTTTGTGTGGGATGTTAGGGGTGGGATTTAGGATGGGTTGTAGGTGGGATGCAGGTGTGGGTTTGGTTGGGGGTTTAGGTGTGGGGTTCAGGGGTGGGTGCTAGGTGTGGGGTGTTAGGTGTGGAGTTAGGTTGGGGGTGTTAGGTGTGGGGTCTAGGTGGGGATTTAGGTTGGGGGGAAGGAGGGGTGGGATTTAGGTTGGGATTTAGGGGTGGGGTTTTATTTGGGGATGAGGGGGTTGGGATGCAGGGGTTGGGTGCAGGTGTGGGAGCAGGTGGGATGTAGGTGTGGGGGGCAGGGGTGGGATTTAGGTGTGGGGGGAGGTGTGGGATCTAGGTGTGGGATGTAGGTGGGGATGCTAGGTGTGGATGTTAGGGGTGGGTGCTAGGGTGGGGTGCTAGGTGTGGGTTCTAGGGTGGGATGCTAGGTGTGGGATGCTAGGGTGGGTTTCTAGGTGTGGGATGTTAGGGGTTTGGGATTTGGGGTGGGATGTTAGGTGTGGGGGGTGTTAGGTTGGGATGTTATGTGGGATGTGGTGTGGGATGTGGTGGGGGATGCTGGTGTGGGAGTGGTGTGGGGTGCTGGTGTGGGATGAGGTGTGGGATTTAGGGTGAGTGTAGGTGTGGGATTTTTGGGGTGGGATGTAGGTTGGGGTGTTAGGTGTGGGTGTTAGGTGTGGGATGCAGGTGTGGGATGTAGGGGTGGGATGCTAGGTGGGGATGCTAGGTTGGGGGATGTTAGGTGTGGGGTGCTAGGTGTGGGGGGGTTAGGTGTGGGTGTTTGGGGTGGGGACTAAATGGGGTTGCAAGTGTGGGGTGTTAGGTGTGGGATGTTGGTGTGGGATGCTGGGTGGGATGCAGGGGTGGGTTTAGGTGTGGGATGTTGGGGTGGGATGTTAGGTGGGGTTTTCTGGGTGGGGTTTTTAGG
>NC_069468.1:24206694-24224194 GCF_026875155.1 Cherax quadricarinatus
GCTTCTGGTCAGACTTGACTTTTGATGCTATGTTGTTTTCGTACTGTCGCTGGGCCTCTCTCCTTACTCGTTTCTGGCTCTTCGACTAATCTCTTTATTTTCCTGGGTCCTTTGTCTTCTGTACTTTTTCCATTCTCTGATGCACTTAGTTTTTGCCTCCCTACACCTTCGGGTAAACCAGGGGCTCGTTCTGGTCTTTCCATTATTTCTGTTTCCCTTTGGGAACAAACTTTTTCTCTGCCTCCTTGCATTTTGTTGTTACGTATTCCATCCTTTCGTTTACTGACTTTCCTACCAGTTCTCTGCCCCATTGAACCTCCTGCAGGAAGTTCCTCATACGTGTGTAGTCCCCCTTTTTGTAGTTTGGCTTTTCCCATTCAACTCCTATTATTCTCTCCTTGGAGAAATGTTATCCGGCCCCATCGCCTTTGAGGTGTCTCGCTCGTTCAGCAGCCTCTTCACTTCTTCCTCGGTTATATGTATTGTGTCCAACACTTGATGGTGTACCCCACCTCTCCGTCTTTGTGGAGTCCCTTTTGTCTCCTCTGCGAACACTTCTATGAATCTCGTATTGAGTTCCTCACATACTTCGCGATCGCTTCTTGTGATCTCTTTTTCTTCCTTCCTTAGCCTGTACTCACCTATTTGAACTCACCTATTTGTGGTTGCAGGGGTCGAGTCACAGCTCCTGGCCCCGCCTCTTCGCTGATTGCTACTAGGTCCTCTCTCTCCCTGCCCCATGAGCTCTATCATACCTCGCCTTAAAACTATGTATGGTTCCTGCCTCCACTACATCACTTTCTAGGCTATTCCATGGCCTGACTACTCTATGACTGAAGAAATACTTCCTAACATCCCTTTGATTCGTCTGAGTCTTCAACTTCCAATTGTGACCTCTTGTGTCTGTGTCCCATCTCTGGAACATCCCGTCTTTGTCCACCTCGTCTATTCCGCGCAGTATTTTATATGTCGTTATCATGTCTCCCCTGACCTCCTGTCCTCCAGTGTCGTCAGGCCGATTTCCCTCAACCTTTCTTCATAGGACAATCCCCGTAGCTCTGGGACTAGTCTTGTTGCAAACCTTTGCACTTTCTCTAATTTCTTGACGTGCTTGGGACTAGGTGTGGATTCCAAACTGGTGCTGCATACTCAGTATGGGCCTGACGTAGATGGTATACAGAGTCTTAAACGAATCCTTACTGAGGTATCGGAACGCTATCCGTAGGTTTGCCAGGCGCCCGTATGCTGCAGCAGTTATCTGATTGATGTGCGCCTCAGGAGATATGCTCGGTGTTATACTCACCCCCAGATCTTTTTCCTTGAGTGAGGTTTGCAGTCTTTGGCCATCTAAACTATATTGTGTCTGCGGTCTTCTTTGCCCTTCCCCAATCTTCATGACTTTGCATTTGGCAGGGTTTAAATTCAAGGAGCCAGTTGCTGGACCAGGCTTGTAGCCTGCCCAGGTCTCTTTGTAGTCCTGCCTGATCCTCGTCCGATTTGATTCTTCTCATTAACTTCACATCATCTGCAAACAAGGACACTTCTGAGTCTACCCCTTCCGTTATGTCGTTCACATATACCAAGAACAGCACAGGTCCTAGGACTGACCCCTGTGGAACCCCGCTTGTCACAGGCGCCCACTCTGACACCTCGTCGCGTCCCATGACTCGTTGTTGCCTCCCTGTCAGATATTCTCTGATCCATTGCAGTGCCTTTCCTGTTATGTGTGCCTGGTCTCTAGCTTTTGCAGTAACCTCTTGTGAGGAACTGTGTCGAAGGCCTTCTTGCAGTCCAAAAATATGCAGTCGATCCACCCCTCTCTCTCTTGTCTTACTTCTGTCACCTTGTCATAAAACTCTAGTAGGTTTGTGACACAGGATTTTCCTTCCCTGAAACCGTGCTGGTTGTCAATTATACACTTGTTTCTTTCCAGGTGCCCCACCACTCTCCTCCTGATGATCTTCTCCATGACCTTGCATACTTACACGTTAGTGATACAGGTCTGTAGTTTAGTGCCTCATGTCTGTCTCCCTTTTTAAAAATTGGGACTACATTTGTCATTTTCCATACCTCAGGGAGTTGCCCAGTTTCAAATGATGTGTTGAAGATCTTTGTTAATGGCTCACACAATATCTCTGCTCCCTCTTTAAGGACCCATGGAGAGATGTTGTCTGGTCCCACCGCCTTTGAGGTGTCAAGTTCGCATAGCAGCTTCTTCACCTCCTCCTTGATTATTTTGTACCTCATCCAGCACTTGCTGGTGTGCCCCCCTGTTCTGATTTCTTGGAGTCCTACTGGTTTCCACTGTAAACCTCTTTAAATCTTGTGTTGAGCTCCTAACAAACCTCTCGGTTTGTTTCTTGTGAATTCCCCCTCACCCTTCCTCAGTCTGATTACCCGGTCCTTGACTGATGTTTTCTCCTGATGTGGCTGTACAACAGCTTCGGGTCAGTCTTTACTTTTGATGCTATGTCATTTTCATATTGTCTCTGAGCCTCCCCTTTTTTCTGTGCATATTCGTTTCTGGCTCTTCGGCTGATTTCTTTATTTTCCTGAGTTCTCTGTATTCTGTACCTTTTCCATTCTCTAGTACACCTAGTTTTTGTCTCCCTACACCTTTGGGTGAACCAAGGACTCGTTATGTTCTTCCCATTATTTCTGTTTCCCTTGGGAACAAACCTCTCCTCTGCCTCCTTGCATTTTGCTGCTACATAGTCCATCATTTCTTGTACTGGTTTTCCTGTCAGTTCCCTCTCCCACTGAATGTCTCGAAGGAAGTTCCTCATGCCTGAGTAGTTCCCCCTTTTGTAGTTTGGTTTTTCCCAGCCTATTCCTGCTACTCTCTCCACTTGGAGCTCAACTATGTAGTCGAAGCACAGAACCACATGATCACTAGCTCCCAGGGGCCTTTCATACATGATATCCTCGATGTCAGAACTACTCAAGGTGAATACAAGGACAGTCTTGCTGGTTCATCCTCTCCTCTCTCTCTGGTAGTGTCTCTAACATGTTGATGCATGAGGTTTTCCAGTACCACATCCATCATCTTGGCTCTCCATGTTTCGGGACCCCCATGGGGCTCCAGGTTTTCCCAGTCAATCTCCTTGTGATTGAAATCACCCCTAACTAGTAACTTTGCTCCCCCCATGTGTGCTCTCCTGGCCACCTCGGCTAGTGTGTCGATCATTGCTCTGTTGCTCTCATCGTATTCTTCTCTTGGCCTCCTGCAGTTCTGTGGTGGGTTGTACATTACTGCAATTATCACCTTATGTCCCTCAGACTGGATTGTTCCTACTAAGTAGTCCCTTTCGCCCGTGCCATCCATTCCTTCCATTTTCTCAAAACCCCAATGGTTTTTAATGAGCAGTGCAACTCCTCCTCCCCCTCTCCTCCCTCTGTCTTTCCTGAGGATTTGATATCCGGATGGAAAGATTGAATCTGTTATTATTCTGGTGAGTTTTGTTTCTGTGAGTGCTATTATGTCTGGGGATGTCTCTTTGATTCTTTCGTGCCACTCCTCATACTTGTTTGTTATTCCATCTGCATTTGTATACCACACCTTCAACTTCTTTTCTAAGACTGTGGTCTGGGAGGTATATTGGGGTTGGGGAAGTGGGGGACCTGGTAAGGAACTATGGGTTGTTGCTGTGGGGGTGGAGTTTGTAATGTAGTGGGTGGGGGCATTGGATGTGGCATGGGTGTTTTGATTTAGAGTGTTTGGTTGCACTGGGGTTGACCTGGTTGGGAGGCTTCTATAGGAAGTTTGTGAGGGAGGCTGTATTTGATCTTCTTCCTGGGTCTGGGATCTCCTGTCTGTCTTCTCCATCCCCTCTCTTTCCTCCTTTCGCCTTTGTACCATCTCTCTCAGTTTCTGCCTTTCTTCTTGTGTTCTGTCGCGGTCGAGATACACCTTCCTGTATGCCGTCATGTCCCTTAATCGTGCTTTCTCCTGCAGGATCCTGGTCCGAGTCGAGTTGTGTGTGTGTGTGTTGTGTGTGTGTGTGTGTGTGTGTGTGTGTGTGTGTGTGTGTGTGTGTGTGTGTGTGTGTGTGTGTGTTTAAGAGAAGTCAGAGAGCAGGTGTAGCAGCCACAAGTGAACACTCACCCACTACACGGGATCAGGTATACAGGAGTAATGATGATAGATTATGTTTATAATCCCCCTTGTGTGTGTGTGTGATGGAGAGAGAGAGAGAGAGAGAGAGAGAGAGAGAGAGAGAGAGAGAGAGAGAGAGAGAGAGAGAGAGAGAGAGAGAGAGAGAGGGAGGGGGAGAGAGAGAGGAAGATCACTAACATGGTGAGAGAGAGGTGATGCACTAGTGTAAAACCGGCAAAGTTATTATAATAACTTTAATAACCCGTCTTCCATCCTACTGCACCATACTGGTCACCACTATGTCACCACTACTGTCACACTACTGCACAACTACTGTCACCATAACTGTCACCACTACTGTCACCACTACTGTCACCACTACTGCTCACACTACTGTCACCACTACTGTCCACACTACTGTCACCACTACTGTCACCACTACTGTCACCACTACTGTCACCACTACTGTCACCACTACTGTCACCACTACTGTCACCACTACTGTCACCACTACTGTCACCACTACTGTCACCCCACTACTGTCACCACTACTGTCACCACTACTGTCACCACTACTGTCACCACTACTGTCACCACTACTGTCACCACTTACTGTCACACTACTGCACCACTACTGTCACCACTACTGCCACCACTACTGTCACCACTACTGTCACCACTACTGTCACCACTACTGTCACCACTACTGTCACCACTACTGTCACCACTACTGTCACCACTACTGCCACCACTACTGTCACCACTACTGCACCACTACTGCACCACTACTGCACCACTACTGTCACCACTACTGTCACCACTACTGTCACCACTACTGTCACCACTACTGCCACCACTACTGTCACCACTACTGCCACCACTACTGTCACCACTACTGTCACCACTACTGTCACCACTACTGCCACCACTACTGTCACCACTACTGTCACCACTACTGTCACCACTACTGTCACCACTACTGTCACACTACTGTCACCACTACTGTCACCACTACTGTCACCACTACTGTCACACTACTGTCACCACTACTGTCACCACTACTGTCACCACTACTGTCACCACTACTGTCACCACTACTGTCACCACTGCTGTCACCACTACTGTCACCACTACTGTCACCACTACTGTCACCACTACTGTCCCCACTACTGTCACCACTACTGCCACCACTACTGTCACCACTACTGTCACCACTACTGTCACCACTACTGTCACCACTACTGTCACCACTACTGTCACCACTACTGTCACCACTACTGCCACACTACTGCACCACTACTGTCACCACTACTGTCACCACTACTGTCACCACTACTGTCACCACTACTGCCACCACTACTGTCACCACTTACTGTCCACCACTACTGTCACCACTACTGTCACCACTACTGTCACCATACTGTCACTACTGCACCACTACTGTCACCACTACTGTCACCACTACTGTCACCACTACTGTCACCACTACTGCCACCATACTGTCACCACTACTGTCACCACTACTGTCACCACTACTGTCACCACTACTGTCACCACTACTGTCACCACTACTGCCCACCACTGACTACACCACTACTGCCACCACTACTGTCACCACTACTGCCACCACTACTGTCACCAACTGTCACCACTACTGCCACCACTACTGTCACCACTACTGCCACCACTACTGCAGCCACTACTGCCACCACTACTGCCACCACTACTGCACCACTACTGCCACCACTACTGCAGCCACTACTGCCACCACTACTGCCACCACTACTGCCACCACTACTGTCACCACTACTGCCACCACTACTGTCACCACTACTGTCACCACTACTGCCACCACTACTGCCACCACTACTGCCACCACTACTGCCACCACTACTGCCACCACTACTGCCACCACTACTGCCACCACTACTGCAGCCACTACTGCCACCACTACTGCAGCCACTACTGCCACCACTACTGCCACCACTACTGCCACCACTACTGCCACCACTACTGTCACCACTACTGCACCACTACTGTCACCTACTGTCACCACTACTGTCCACCACTACTGCCACCACTACTGCCACCACTACTGCCACCACTACTGCCACACTACTGCCACCACTACTGCCACCACTACTGCCACCACTACTGCCACCACTACTGCCACCACTACTGCCACCACTACTGCCACCACTACTGCCACCACTACTGTCACCACTACTGCCACACTATGCTCACCACTACTGTCACCACTACTGCCACCACTACTGTCACCACTACTGCTCACCACTACTGCCACCCACTACTGCCCACTCTGCACATACTACTGCACCACTACTACTGCCACCACTACTGCCACCACTACTGCCACCACTACTGCCACCACTACTGCCACCACTACTGCCACCACTACTGCCACCACTACTGCAGCCACTACTGCCACCACTACTGCCACCACTACTGTCTCACACTACTGCCACCATACTACTGCCACCTACTACTGCCACCACTACTGCCACCACTATACTGCCACCATACTCACCTACTGCCACCACTACTACTGCCACCACTACTGCCACCACTACTGCACACTACTACTGCCACCACTACTGCCACCACACTTACTGCCACCACTACTGCCACCACTACTGCCACCACTACTGCCACCACTACTGCCACCAACTACTGCCACCACTACTGCCACCACTATCTGCCACCACTACTGCCAAACCACTACTACTGCCACCACACTACTGCCACCACTACTGCCACCACTACATGCCACCACTACTGCCACCACTACTACTGCCACACTACTCACCACTACTGCCACCACTACTACTGCACCCACTACTACTGCCACCACACTACTGCCACCACTACTGCACACTTACGCACCACTACTACTGCCACCACTACTGACACCACACTGCCACATACTGCACCCACTACTGCCACCACTTACTGCCACCACTACTGCCACCACTACTGCCACCACTTACTGCCACCACTACTGCCACCACTATACTGCCACCATACTACTGCCACCACTACTGCCACCACTATACTGCCAACACTACTGCCACCACTACTGCACCACTACTACTGCCACACTACTCCACCACTACTCCACCACTACTACACACCACACTACTACCACCACTACATACCACCACTACTCCACATACTACTCCCACTTACCACCATACAGCTACACCACTACTACCACACTACTAGCCACCACTATACTGCTACCATACTACTCACCACCACTACTACCACCACTACTCACCCACTTACTCCCACTACACCACTACTACTGCACCACTACTGCCACCATCTTACTCCACACACCACCACTACACCACTACTCCACACACCACTTTACCACCGCTGGTACCACCACTACTACAAGTACTACTACCACCAATACTGCTACTCCCACTACCACCACCATACCACCACCCACGACTACCTCCACTACCACCACTACCACCACTACCACCACTACCACCACTACCACCACCACTACTGCAGACTAGCAAGGTAAGGCTGGAAACAATGGTGTTTGATGATCAGACGAAGACTGAAAGGTATGGACACAAGTTATAACAGCAGACAAATCACGGAACGGTCAGGGATTGAATCCGTGGCAAGCTAGTCATAAAACTCACTCGCCATGGGTTCACCCCACCACCCGTTCCCCGGTTTGTTTACAGTTGTGTTATTACGATTTCGTGGGTCATGACAGCAATATATTGCAGAGTAGCAATTGCAAGTGTCTGGATTTATTCAAGAAAAACAGGCAAACGTTAATTGCTAAAAATAAGGTGAATGTGGAATTTTATTTAATTCATGTTAAACGCTAAACCCATGTGGGTCATTGAGCGCAAGACGTGTTGGAGGCTTGATCCTGCGTCTGCTAAGAGCGAGACAGGTGGGTATATGGAGAAATCTGAAATAAAAGTGAATATAAATTTTTGAGTTTATGTGTGAAGTGAGGCGGTATTTATTGAATCAATACGTATTTTTTGGCCGTTCTTGTGAGTTCCCCACCTTCTTTCCTCAGCCTGATCACCTGGCCTTTGACTGTTGTCTTCCTCCTAATGTGGCTATACGGCAGTTTCGGGTCAGACTTGGCTTTCGATTCTATGTTGTTTTCGTACTGTCGCTGGGCCTCCCTCCTTATCTGTGCGTACTCGTTTCTGGCTATTCAACTAGTCTCCTTATTTTCCTGGTTCCTTTGCCTTCTCTGGTGCACTTAGTTTTTGCCTCCCTACACCTTTGGGTAAACCAAGGGCTCGCTTCGGTCTTCTCATTATTTCTGTTGCCCTTGTGAACAAACCTTTCCTCTGCCTCCCTGCATTTTTTTGTTACATATTCCATCATTTCTTTTACTGACTTTCCTATCAGTTCTCTGTCCCATTGAACCTCCTGCAGGAAGTTCCTCATACCTGTGTAGTCCCCCCTTTTGTAGTTTGGCTTTTCCCATTCAACTCCTGTTACCCTCTCCACTTGTAGCTCAACTATTTATTCAAAGCTCAGAACCACGTGATCGCTAGCTCCAAGGGGCCTCTCGTAAGTGATGTCCTCAATGTCCGAACTACACAGGGTGAACACAAGATCCAGTCTTGCTGGCTCATCCTCCCCTCTCTCTCTGGTAGTGTCCCTGACATGTTGATGCATGAGGTTTTCCAGTACCACATCCATCATCTTGGCTCTCCATGTTTCGGGACTCCCATGTGACTCCAGGTTTTCCCAGTCGATCTCCCTGTGGTTGAAATCGCCCATAACTAGTAACTTTGCTCTGCTCGAATGAGCTCTTCTTGCCATCTAAGCCAGTGTGTCCACCATCGCTCTGTAGCTCTCTTCGTATTCCTCTTTTGACCTCCTGCAGTTCTGTGGTGGGTTATACATCACTCCAATGGCTTTCTTATGTTCTCCAGACTGAACTGTACCCACTATGTAGTCCCTTTTTCCAATCTGTCCATACCTTCCGTTTCTCAAATCCCCATCAGTTTTTAAGAGCAGTGTACTCACCTATTTGTACTCACCTATTTGTGGCTGCAGGGGTCGAGTCTTAGCTCCTGACCCCGCCTCTTCACCGGTTGCTAATGGGCCCTCTCTCTCCCCGCTCCATGAGCTTTATCAAACCTCGTCTTA
This sequence comes from Cherax quadricarinatus, assembly GCF_026875155.1. Classification (NCBI taxonomy): domain Eukaryota; kingdom Metazoa; phylum Arthropoda; class Malacostraca; order Decapoda; family Parastacidae; genus Cherax; species Cherax quadricarinatus. Next base: position 24,215,960 of record NC_069468.1, read on the forward strand.
AAACTGTGTATGGTTCCTGCCTCCACTACGTCATTTTGTAGGCTATTCCACTGCCTTACAACTCTATGACTGAAGAAATACTTCCTAATATCTCTCTGACTCATTTGTGTCTTCAACTTCCAATTGTGGCCTCTTGTTTCTGTGTCCCCTCCCTGGAACATCCTGTCTTTGTCCACCTTGTCTATGTGTGTACTCACCTAGTTGAGGTTGTGGGGGTCGAGTCCGAGCTCCTGGCCCCGCCTCTTCACTGATCGCTACTAGGTCACTCTCCCTGAGCCGTGAGCTTTATCATACCTCTGCTTAAAGCTATGTATGGATCCTGCCTCCACTACATCGCTTCCCAAACTATTCCACTTACTGATACTCTGTGGCTGAAGAAATACTTCCTAACATCCTGTGATTCATCTGTGTCTTCAGCTTCCAACGTGTCCCTTGTTTACTGTGTCCAATCTCTGGAACATCCTGTCTTTGTCCACCTTGTCAATTCCTCTCAGTATTTTGTATGTCGTTATCATGTCCCCCCCCTATCTCTCCTGTCCTCCAGTGTCTCAGGTTGATTTCCCTTAACCTCTCCTATTTAGGAATCCCTCTTACCTCTGGGACTAGTCTTGTTGCAAATCTTTGCACTTTCTCTAGTTTTCTTTAAGTGCTTGGTAGGGGTGGGTTCCAAAAATGGTGCCGCAACTCCAATATGGGCCTAACGTACACGGTGAAAGGGCCCGGAATGATTCCTTATTAAGATGTCGGAATGTGTTCTGAGGTTTGCTAGGCGCCCATATGCTGCAGCAGTTTTTTTGGTTGATGTGCGCTTCAGGAGATGTGCCTGGTGTTATACTCACCCCCAAGATCTTTTTCCTTGAGTGAGGTTTGTAGTCTCTGGCCCCCTAGACTGTACTCCGTCTGCGGTCTTCTTTGCCCTTCCCCAATCTTTATGACTTTGCACTTGGTGGGGTTGAACTCCAGGAGCCAATGCTGGACCAGGTCTGCAGCCTGTCCAGATCCCTTTGTAGTTCTGCTTGGTCTTCGATCGAGGAATTCTTCTCATCACTTCACGTCATCTGCAAACAGGGACACCTCAGAGTCTATCCTTCCGTCATGTCGTTCACAAATACCAGAAACAGCACTGGTCCTAGGACTGACCCCTGTGGGGACCCCGCTGGTCACAGGTGCCACCTCTGACACCTCGCCCCCGTAACATGCTCGCTGGCTGTCTTCCTGACAAGTATTCCCTGATCCATTGTAGTGCCCTTTCCCCGTTATCCCTGCTTGGTCCTCCAGTTTTTGCACCAATTCTTGTGTGGAACTGTGTTTAAACGCCTTCTTGCAGTCCAAGAAATTTCAATCCACCCCCCCCCTCTCTTTTTGTCTTACTGCTGTCACCATGTCATAGAACTCCCGTAGGTTTGTGACACAGGATTTCCGTCCCTGAAACCATGTTGGCTGCTGTTGATGAGATCGTTCTTTTTAGGTGTTCCACCATCTTCTACTGATAATCTTCTCCATGATTTTTGCATACTATACATGTCAGTGACACTGGTCTGTAGTTTAATGCTTCATGTCTGTCTCCTTTTTTAAAGATTGGGACTACATTTGCTGTCTTCCATGCCTCAGGCAATCTCCTGTTTCGATAGATGTATTGAATATTGTTGTTAGGGGTACACCTAGCGCCCTGCCCCCTCTTTTAAATTTACCCAGGGGGAGATGTTATCTGGCCCCATTGCCTTTGAGGTATCTAGCTCACTCAGAAGCCTTTTCACTTCTTCCTGGGTTTTGGGTGCACTGTGTCCAGCAATGGTGGTGTCCCCCACCTCTCCGTCTTTCGGAGCCCTTCTGTTCCTCTGTGAACACTTCTTTGAATCTCTTTTTGAGTTCCTCATTACTTCACGGTCATTTCTTGTTGTCTCTCCTCCTTTCTTCCTTAGCTGATTACCTGGTCCTTGACTGTTGTTTTCCTCCTGATTGGCTGTACAACAGTTTCGGGTCAGATTTGGCTTTCGCTGCTATGCCCGTTTTCATATTGTTTTTGGGCCCCCCTTTTTAAATCTGTGCATATTCGTTTTGGCTCTACGACTGCTCTCCTTATTCTCCTGGGTCCTTTGCCTTTATTTTTCTTCCATTCCCTAGCACACTTGGTTTTCCTCCCTGCACCTTTGGGAAAAACCATGGGCTCATCCTGGCTTTTTCATTATTCCTGTTACCCTTGGGTACAAACCCTCTCCTCAGCCTCCTTGCATTTTGTTGCTACATATTCCATCATCTCATTAATGGCTTCCCTGCCATTTTCTCTGTCCCACTGAACCCCGTTCAGGAAGTTCCTCATTCCTATTAGTCCCCTTTCTTGTAGTTTGGCTTCATTCGTCCTGGCCTTCCTGCTTCTCCTCCACTTGTACTCTACTGTGTATTCGAAATTTTTTAAAAAACCACAGGTCACTGGCCCCAAGGGGTCTTTAAATATGTGATGTCCTCGATATCTGCAACTCAAGGTGAATTACTAAGTCCACCCTTGCTGGTTCATCCTCTCTCTCTCTCTTGTAGTGTCCCTTACGTGTTGGCCATGAATTTTAAACCAGTACCCCCTCCATCATCTTAGCCCTCCATGTATCTTGGCCCCCATGTGGGTCCGGTTTTCCCAATCGAACCCTTGTCGTTAAAGTCACCCATGATCAGGAGCTTTGCCCTGCATGCTGAGCTCTTCTGGCCATCTAGCCAGTGTGTCAACCATCGCTCTATTGCTCTCGTTTTACTCTTGCCTTGGCCTCCTGCTGTCTGCGGTGGGTTATACATCACTGCTATTACCACCTTGGGACCTTCAGAGTGAAGCGTTCCCGCTATGTAATCACTTTCTTCTCCGCTGTCTCCCCCTTCCAGCTCATAAAAATTCCAGCGATTTTTGATCAGCAATGCCACTCCTCCACATCCCCCCTGTTCCCTCTGTCTTTCCTCAGGATTTGGTATCCCGTTGGAAATGGCATTGTTATCATACCTGTAAGCTTGGTTTCTGTGAGAGCTATGATGTCCGGTGATGCTTCTTTGACTCTTTCATGCCACTCTTCCCACTTATTTGTTATTCCGTCAGCGTTTGTGTACCATACCTTCAGTTTCCTTTAAAATACTGTGGTTTGGGGGGCCTGTGAGGGTGGGAGACCTGGTGGCATACTGGGGGAAATTTATAGCTCGGTGTTGGGTGGAAGCTGTGGGTATGGACTGAGTGTGTGTTGGGATGGTTGATAGGTTGTATGGTTCTGAGAATAGTTGTTGTGCTTGCCCTTGCTGTTCTGTTCTGCTCTGACTGACCTCTGCTGGTTCCATCCTTGTCTCTTTTCCTAGCTCCTTTCGCTTTTTTGTCCTCTCCCTCAGCTGCTGTCGTTCTGATTTTTTTTCTGTCTCTGTCTAGGAAACCCTCCCTTTTACTCTTCCGAGTATTTCAACGTGGTTTCTCTTGGAGGATCCTGTTCCGCACTGTTTCCGTCCCGAGAATCAGCTTGATTGGTCGGTTTTCCCCTTCGGAGTACCCCCTAGTCTCTGAAAATTTACAATCTCGTCCATCTCTTCACCTATTTCCGTGATGATTTTTCAATTTCCTTTCTTTCTTCCCGCTGCCTTTCAAATGTGTGTCCTTTCCTCTCTCTCCTGAAGCCATGGATAAACATGATTTGCCCTTTCCTCCTCCCCTTGCCTCACCCTCTGTGACTCTGGTCCTGCCTGTATGTGGTCAGTTTCTCCCTTGATTTTTCCAGTGGCTCTTTGATTAGCATGGTTGTGCCTCAGCATTCGACCTATCACCCTCTCCATCTGCAACCCGCTGTTCTTCCCTTTCACTCCTTGGGCCTCCTTGGCAGGCTGATATGACCTTAGCATAATTCATAATTCCTTCCCGCCCGTTCGGCCTCGCAGCTTCACATGCTGTGTCTTCTCTGGTCACTGCCCCGTTAAAATCGCTTCAGCCTATTTATCTCAAATTCTTTGGACCCTTATCTTGGCTACTGGGAGTTTCGACTTGCACCTCCCAATTCTTTGTCTCCTTCTCCAACCTCTTTTCCAATTTCACAGAGAGCTCTTCCTCCATTTTTTTCAGAAAACTCTCCTAATTTTCTCTCCCACTCTTGTTCCATCCTTTTCCACTGCTCCTCCATCCACTCCTCCTACCAGAAACCATTCTCATTCTGATCCTTGGTTCCTGCGAGTCCCCACCATTTTTTTTTTTTTGTGAGAGAAGAAGAAGGGAAAGGTTTGAAGGAGAGAGAGAGGGGGAAAAGTGGAAGGGAAAGGGGGAAAAGAGAGTGTGAGAGGGGGAAAGAGAGAGAAGGAAGGGAAAGGGGAGGGGGAGAGTGAGAAGGGAAAAAAATGGAGAAGAGATGGAGAGAGAAAGAGAGAGAGAGAGAGAGAGAGAGAGAGAGGAGAGAGAGAGGAGAGAGAGAGAGAGAGAAGGGAAGGTAGAGAGAAGGGGGATAGTGAGAAGGAAAAAGGGGAAGAGAGAGTGAGAGTGAGAGAGAGAGGGGGAGAGAGAGTGAAGGGAAGGGTAGGAGAGGGGGAGAGTTAGAAGGGAAAATACGGAAGAGAGAGAGCAAGAGAGAGAGAGAGAGAGGGAGAGAGGGAGAGAGTGTGTGTGTGTGTGTGATGATGGACAACATCACACTGCTAGAAGTACTTGTAACCAAGTCTAAGTCTGCTACTACAACATCACACTGCTAGAAGTACTTGTAACCAAGTCTAAGTCTGCTACTACAACATCCCCACTGGGTAGAAGTACTTGTAACCAAGTCTAAGTCTGCTACTACAACATCACACTGCCAGAAGTACTTGTTACCAAGTCTAAGTCTGCTACTACAACATCACACTGCCAGAAGTACTTGTAACCAAGTCTAAACCTGACTTCTACAACATCACACTGGCAGAAGTACTTGTAGCCAAGTCTAAGCCTGGCTACTACAACATCACACTGCTAGAAGTACTTGTAACCAAGTCTAAGCCTGCTACTACAACATCACACTGCTAGAAGTACTTGTAACCAAGTCTAAGCTTGACTTCTACAACATCACACTGCTAGAAGTACTTGTAACCAAGTCTAAGTCTGCTACTACAACATCACACTGCTAGAAGTACTTGTAACCAAGTCTAAGTCTGCTACTACAACATCACACTGCTAGAAGTACTTGTAACCAAGTCTAAGCCTGCTACTACAACATCACACTGCTAGAAGTACTTGTAACCAAGTCTAAGCCTGCTACTACAACATCACACTGGCAGAAGTACTTGTAACCAAGTCTAAGCCTGGCTACTACAACATCACACTGGCAGAAGTACTTGTAACCAAGTCTAAGCCTGTCTACTACAACATCACACTGCTAGAAGTACTTGTAACCAAGTCTAAGCCTGGCTACTACAACATCACACTGCTAGAAGTACTTGTAACCAAGTCTAAGCCTGCTACTACAACATCACACTGCTAGAAGTACTTGTAACCAAGTCTAAGCCTGCTACTACAACATCACACTGCTAGAAGTACTTGTAAGCAAGTCTAAGCCTGACTTCTACAACATCACACTGGCAGAAGTACTTGTAACCAAGTCTAAGCCTGCTACTACAACATCACACTGCTAGAAGTACTTGTAACCAAGTCTAAGCCTGCTACTACAACATCACACTGCTAGAAGTACTTGTAACCAAGTCTAAGCCTGCTACTACAACATCACACAATCAGAAGTACTTGTAACCAAGTCTAAGCCTGACTACTACAATATCACACTGTTAGAAGTACTTGTAACTAAGTCTAAGCCTGCTACTACAACATCACACTCTCAGAAGTACTTGTAACTAAGTCTAAGCCTGGCTACTACAACATCACACTGGCAGAAGTACTTGTAACTAAGTCTAAGCCTGGCTACTACAATACCAGTCAGTCTGTTTACAAGCTGTTCTGGATGTTTTGATATCACTGCTGTCTTCACTAAACTAGACACAAGCAGGCCACTACTACTATTTACCACATTTCACTGACGACGCGAGTTTCTTGATTCCAAGCAAAGATTTTGCTGATCTCGTTGAACTGAGCGTCAGTCACAGTTGCCTTGGTGTTGGGAAAAGTATAGACAGTGTATTGGGTTGGCCATTGATTCCCCATCATGGACCCCCCACATGGTTAACGTTCATGTGGAACACATGTAATCGAAACGCTTCAGACTCCCTCGTCCACAGCTACATAACACAGCTGCGTTATGAAGACGACGTTTTGGTTATTTATTCTAGAAGTCTCCATGTCAACACTGTGCTAACCAAAATCAACAGCGTGGAGCCTTCCATCAAGTTCACTCTTAAGTAGGTAAGTGACAACAAACTCCCGTTCTTGGATATCCTCCTGGGTACAGTCGTTCTTGGATGTCCTCCTGGGCACAGGCAGCCATAAGCTTACATTCAAAGTATACAGGAAACGCACGAACAAGGACACCTGATAAATTTTTCCTCACAATATTACACTCGTACTAAGAGAAGCATCATCATCGGGTTCTTCCTCAGAGAGCATAGACTTTGCTGCCCACACATCCTCGAAGAGGAGTGTGACCACATTTTACAAGTATTGACACGTATCCAGTTTCTTCCACATTTTATCTTTGACTGCAGTGTGCCCACCGTATTATCAACTCAACCACATGAGAGTGTTCAACAGCCAGGTACGTCATTCTGTCAGTGGACGAAGTGGTCAGTAACCTCACTCAAGCCTCGCTAATCACTAACAATTGTATCTATTAGTTCTACGTGGTTAAAAAAGCAGTGCTCTATCATGGCAGCTGAAACCAGCATGGGAGTGTTATGTTTCGTGTGGTGACTGTTATTAAGATCATGTGTACCACACATGCAGTGGCTTCAACCATGCAGCAGAGACAACTTGGCTGATGCATGTGCTTCACCGCAACTCACATGGACACCAGATAAAGCGGGAAGAATCCAGGTTGTTGTTGAAGGAGAGTAAGTTACAGATAGGCCACTTTCTCGAGTCATTCTTGATCACTGTGTCCCACACAGTAGCAACAAGAGATGATGCAGTCTTGCTGGTACATTCCTGTTTAGATCCATCAGTATATTTAATATGTGATATCTTCCTGCTAATAGTTAAATTTACAATTGTGAGTAGTAGGAAGGGACTCGGTAGTGTAGTTACACAGATTTGAAACGAAGGAACCTTAGGATAAGGTGAGCACAGATGGAAGTAACAGACACCAGTGAGGCACAGGAATGACAGAGTACTTCCTCAGTCTAGTTAGGAAGTGGAAAGATCTAGGTGAGGAAGTACTGGAAGAAGCTATGCTGTTCCTATAAGGTGAGGAATAAAGTATAACTTTACAAGTGAGGATGTCTGAGGAACGAAGACTCAACCTCCCCCCCCCCCCCCGATCACAGCTAGATGAGTGTAAATACCCCACACACACACACACACACAACACACACACACACACACACACACATACACACAGCAACAAGGGGACACAGTTGGAAGTTGAAGACACAGATGAATCACAGGGATGTTAGGAAGTATTTCTTCAGCCACAGAGTAGTCAGTAAGTGGAATAGTTTGGGAAGCGATGTAGTGGAGGCAGGATCCATACATAGCTTTAAGCAGAGGTATGATAAAGCACACGGTTCAGGGAGAGTGACCTAGTAGCGACCAGTGAAGAGGCGGGGCCAGGAGCTCGGACTCGACCTCTGCGACCTCAACTAGGTGAGTACAGCTAGGTGAGTACACTCACCACAACTCCCCCAAGCCAACATTTCTGCAGAAAAACAACATGGAATTAAACTAAAGGTCACAGTTTCAATATGAAGGTTGAAATTTCATATTTGTCTGTGTGAAGTTACGAGAGCAGTGACAGTGGTGGCCAAGGACACTATTAAAGTTGATCACACATCACAGTGCCTGGGTAACACCCTCGTACCTGACCTAGTTTTGCCTCCTCCCATCTTTTTTCCTCTTTTAAATTCCCTCCTTCTTTTCCCTGTCTCACCATATTTTTCCCCTCTCATTTACTCTCTCACACCCTCTTTTTTCCCCCCCTTATGTAAATTTTGAAAAACCGGGGTGGGCCCTTCCCTCCCCGGGGAAAATAAAAAAAATTCAACCCCTTAGGTGGGGCAAAGGAAAAATTTTTTTTTTACGAATCGTCCTCATTTAAATTTCATGATGGATGGTGAGGGGTAAAGTGTTTGTACTTACAGTTAACTTCTTGGTTTGTTACGGCTAAT
>NC_069468.1:24226694-24259194 GCF_026875155.1 Cherax quadricarinatus
TCATTAATGCCGCACCTGACTCTCAGTGTATATACCTTATGTGGGCAGGTGTGGTGGGTCGTCCACCAGAGAAAGTACAAACGAAAAATAATACAAGAAACTTCGAAAATGGGACAAACAGAAGGTGACTAAAGGTACTGTACTCACAGCAAGATCAGGTTCCTTCATGGGGAGGTGACTAAAGGTACTGTACTCACAGCAAGATCAGTTCCTTCATGGGGAGGTGACTAAAGGTACTGTACTCACAGCAAGATCAGGTTCCTTGATGGGGAGGTGACTAAAGGTACTGTACTCACAGCAAGATCAGGTTCCTTCATGGGGAGGTGACTAAAGGTACTGTACTCACAGCAAGATCAGGTTCCTTGATGGGGAGGTGACTAAAGGTACTGTACTCACAGCAAGATCAGGTTCCTTGATGGGGAGGTGACTAAAGGTACTGTACTCACAGCAAGATCAGGTTCCTTCATGGGGAGGTGAATAAAGGTACTGTACTCACAGCAAGACCAGGTTCCTTCATGGGGAGATGAATAAAGGTACTGTACTCACAGCAAGACCAGGTTCCTTCATGGGGAGGTGAATAAAGGTACTGTACTCACAGCAAGACCAGGTTCCTTCATGGGGAGGTGAATAAAGGTACTGTACTCACAGCAAGACCAGGTTCCTTGATGGGGAGGTGACTAAAGGTACTGTACTCACCACTCACATGCTACACTGACACATAGTGAAGTGATATCTTATATAGTTATGTAGGTATTGTAAACCTGTCTGGTGTATAGTTATGTAAGTATTGTGCACCTGTCAGGTGTATAGTTATTTAAGTATTGTGTATTTGTCAGGTGTACAGTTATGTGGGTATTGTGTACCTGTCAGGTGTATAGTTATGTAAGTATTGTCACCTGTCAGGTGTAAGAGGAGCCAGGTGTTGCATGAGGCGTGACAACGAGTCATTATGACGCAATCTGGGTACCTTGTGGCACTGTTATTCTGGGTGCCAGCCTGACCTGTTCGTGCACCCGTCCCACACACACACACACACACACACACAAACACACACACACACACACACACACACACACACACACACACACACACACACACACACACACACACACACATACACACACACAAGAGAAGAATACGACGTGAGCAACAGAGCAATGATCGACACACTAGCCAAGGTGGACTGAAGAACTCACATGGGGGGAGCAAAGTTATTAGTTATGGGTGATTTCAGTCACAAGGAGATTGACTGGGAAAACCTGGAGCCCCATGGGGGTCCCAAAACATGAAGAGCCAAAATGATGGATGTGGTACTGGAAAACCTCATGCATCAATAAGTTAGAGACACTACCAGAGACAGAGGTGGGGATGATCCAGCAAGACTGGGCCTTGTATTTACCTTGAGTAGTTCGGACATCGAGGATATCATGTATGAAAGACCCCTTGGAGCTAGTGATCATGTGATTCTGTGTTTTGACTACATAGTTGAACTACAAGTCGAGAGAGTAGCAGGAATAGGATGGGAAAAAACAAACTATAAAATGGGGGACTACACAGGCATGAGGAACTTCCTGCAAGACGTTCAGTGGGAGAGAGAACTGGCAGGAAAACCAGTAAAAGAAATGATGGACTAAGTGACAGCAAAATGCAAGGAGGCAGAGGAGAGTTTTGTTCCCAAGGGAAACAGAAATAACGGGAAGACCAGAACGAGTCCTTGGTTTACCCGAAGGTGTAGGGAGGCAAAAACTAGGTGTGCTAGAGAATGGAAAAGGTACAGAAGACTAAAAACCCAGGAAAATAAAGAGATCAGCCGAAGAGCCAGTAACGAATATGCACAGATGAGAAGCGAGGCTCAGCGACAATATGAAAATGACAACATCGAAAGTCAAGTCTGACCCGAAGCTGTTGTATAGCCACATCAGGAGGAAAACAACAGTCAACGACCAGGTAATCAGACTGAGGAAGGATGATGGGGAGTTCACAAGAAGCGACCAAGAGGTATGTGAGGAGCTCAACACTAGTTTTAAAGAAGTATTTACAGTGGAACCTCTTTAAGAGGGGCTCCTGGTCGTGGTCAAGAGGCTATCGGTCTGAGGAATTGGACCTCTTGGTCTTCTTCCTCCGGCCAAACCTAATTACCCCCAATCCCCCTTTCCCTATCCCATCCTCCCTTTTTCTTTTCCTCCTCCTCCTCCCCACCCCTCCCTTTTTCCCTTCCTTTTTTGGTCTTTGGGATTTTTCCCACAGGCACGCTAGTTCCTAGGTAGGGGAAATTGTACCGGGGTCCATCTCATTCTGTTGAGGTTCTTGGCGGTGGTGTAGTTTACCTTGGAATCTGGATCGCCTGGGGATGTCCCAATCCCTCTCCGGTCTCCCAGAGAGTGGCTTTGGGTGTCTTTTGGGCGACGGGTGTATCTCTGGAGGCTGCCTTTTGGATTCCGGGGCTGGTGGCCAAAGGAGGTATGCTTTGTGGTGGATATCCGGCCGCCCTCTCTTTTGTCCACTGAGGTAGCTCGGCAGATGTAAGGTTGCTATCCCGGATTGCTGGTTTACTGGCATGAAGGGTAGGGTAGGGTATGGCGCCGGTTCCATGCTGCATCTGCGCTACTTGCGGTGCTGAGGTCCTCTTGGGTGTGGAGGGAGATTTCTGGCCCTTTCATTCCTCCTAGGAACTATCTCTCCCCAGTCCCCCCTTTTTTTATTCTTTTTTTTATTTTTATTTTCTTTTCTTCTTTCTTTTTTTCTTAAAAACAAAAAGAAAGAAGTAACCTAACCATGGAAGACCCAATCCATGACCCCGCTACCCCCGGGCCCCTTCTTGTTACCACACCCTGTTCTGACCCCGCCTCGTCTTTTGACCACGACACGACGTGCTCTCCCTTTCCATGCTCAGTTTCAGAATGCACAATGGCCTAAATTCTTTACTTTACGACCGACTTCCTCTATTGCCTGTCTTTCCGACCATAGTATTGGCAAAGCACTCCTACACCATGTTGGTAGATATATTTCCTTTCACGCTCTCAAGAGCAGTACTCACATCATCACTGTCCAGAATGCCACCCAAGCTCGTGATCTTTCTCTTCTTTCACATATCGATACTATTCCTTTCACTATCGAAAAACCTCATTCCCTCAATTCTTGTAGTGGTACTGTTATTCTGCCCCATACCATAATCCAACAGAATTTCCAGACATGTGGCAATGACATTCGCGAACAGCTGGAACCCCAAGATCTCCCATTCCTCAAAGTAGACACTTACGTCCTCCCTGCTCACAGGCGGAGATGTTACCCTTGCAATGTGGCTCGATTAACTTTCGACAGCCGTGAACTCCCATCCTCTGTTTATGTAGCAGGACATCATTTACACATTCGAAAGGTGATCCCTACACTGCAACAGTGTAGAAACTGCTGGCGATTTGGTCACCCTGCGAAATATTGCAGATCCATAGCCGAATGCCCAGTCTGTGGTGCTGATGACTATTCTAATACGTCTTGTAGTCGATCTCCCTCTTGCCTTAATTGTCATGAAGCTCACCCTTCTTACTCTCACCGTTACCAGGTCTACTTAAATGAGCGAGAAATCCGTTGCCTCAAAGAAGCTGAAGGTCTCCCTTATTCTATGGCAGTTTCTCAACTGCGCCTCCAAGGGAGACTGCCTCGTATTTTTTATTCTCGTGTTTCTAAGCGTCCCCCCACTTCTGTGGCCCCATTTTCTGCAACTTTCTCTGTGGTTACCCCTCCCATAGTCACTCCTGTCTCTAATTCTTTTGCTGTCCTGGGCTCAGAAGTCCCTACTTCAACACCTCAGTCTGTTCTCACTTCTTCGTGTTCTCCCTCACAAGCCCCGGTATCGACAAGACCTGGTACGACACCTCCTCCAAATCGTCCCTCTACTTCTCAGAAGTCCAAAAAATCTCCATTGCTCAAATCTCCTTTAACCCCTCCTTCCCTTCTTCCACCTCCTCATTTTATCTTCCCGGTCTCTGTACCTGGTTCTTCCTCTCTCACTGGCTCTGTTACAAGTTTGGAGGTTCACCCTTCTCCTCGTGCTGTGCCTTCCTCCTCTGTCCCTTCCCAGGTTTCTTCCTCTTCTGCCACCTCCCAGGTTTCTGCCTCTTCAGTCCCCTCCCACACTTCTTCTCCAGTTCCCTCCACCCTTTCGTCCCCCCCTACTTTGGTACAGTCCATTATGGTTCCAATCTTTACTCAACCCCTTCCTTCCATCTCCAATATTGTCTCCCATACGACGTCTTTGAATTCCGAAACACTTGATGCTATCTCTGAATATATTGCAGAGACCAAACCATCAATGGACACTGATCCACCCCCTGTTCCTTCTCGTTCCTCTCCTCCATCTACACAACTCCTTTCTCTGCAGTGCACCGTTCCTTCACTGCTTGAACGTTTTCCGCTACTGCCACATGTGGACTTTTCTATCCCCTCTAGTCCTTAGGTACCCTTCCCTGCAGATTTCTGGTATCTTTATCGTTGCCAATCAAGGCCTATTTACAGTGGAATATATGCGGCGTCAGGGGTAATCGGGGTGAGCTTCAGATGTTGCTCTCCCAGTTTTTTCCTGTTGGTGTTTGCTTACAAGAACTAAAATTACACTCTGCTGTTATCTATCCCATCTCAGGCTATAATTTATTGTGCTCTTCGGATCCTTTTCCTGATGGGACCTTTAATGAAAGTGCCCTTCTCCTACGCACTAATATTCCGTACCATCAGCTATTTGTTCATACTTTTCTGCATTACACAGCAGCCCATATCCACTTGCATAGGTGGTATACACTCTGTTCTTTGTATCTCCTTCTCAGGCATTATCTATCTCGGATGTTGCCTTTCTTGTTTCGTCCTTACCGTCACCACTTCTGTTACTTGGCAACTTACATAACAGCAATCATTTTCCAATCATTCTTACTTCTCATTCTTCTTCATATTCACCACCTCTTCGTATCCCGTGCTGGCAATTTGATCAAGCAAATTGGGACCTTCACTCGCAACTAACTGTTTTTAGTGAGGTTCCTTCTTCGTCCTCCACTGATGAGCTTTTACACCTCTTCTCGTCCTCAGTTCTAACCACAGCTTCTCATTCTATACCCCAAACCTCGGGCAAGCATTCTCAGAAGTGCGTGCCTTGGTGGTCTCCTGTTTGTGCTCGTGCAGTACGTTTGAAACGCACTGTGTGAGGCAGATACCGGTACAATAGAACCGCTGAGAGACTTCTTGATTTTAAGCAGAAGCGTTCGGTCACTCGCCATGTCATCCGTGACGGTAAACGCACTTGCTAGCAAGATTATGTTTCCATCATCACCTCTGCTTCCTCTATGAGTGCAGTCTGGAAAAAAGTGCGGAAATTGAGTGGTAAATACTCTCCTGACCCGGCTCCTGTTCTGCGGGTCGCTGGTGTTGATATAGCAAACCCTCTTGACGTTGCCATTGAAATTGGCAATCATCTGGTCCGTATCTCTCGGGGGCTCCATCTATGCCCCTCGTTTCTTTCCTCAAAGTCTGCCAGAGACTTAGCACCCTTGGACTTTTCTTCTCTCAAAGAAGAACCGTATAATGTGCCTTTTACACTGGAGTCGACACTCTCAGCTTGCCGATCATCGGCATCTGGGCCTGACGACATTCATATTCGGATGTTGCAACATTTACATCAGTAAGCTCTTGCAGTCCTCTTACACCTCTTCAATCTTATTTGGTCACAAGGAGTTCTTCCCCAGCTGTGGTAATCTGCCGATGTTCACCCTTTCCGCAAACCGTGTACTATGGGACATGATGCCTCCCACTATCGTCCCATTGCTCTTACCAGTGCAGTTTGCAAAGTGATGGAACATCTGGTAAATCGACATTTAATGTGGTATTTAGAGACACACAACAGTCTCTACACTAGTCAATATGGCTTTCGTAAGGGCCATTCTACCATAGACCCCTTACTACGCTTGGATACGTATGTTCGTAATGCCTTTGCGAATAACCACTCAGTTATTGCCATATTTTTTGACCTTGAGAAGGCATATGACACAACTTGGAGATATAATATTTTGACCCAAGCCCACTCCTTAGGCCTCCGAGGCAATCTACCATCCTTCCTTAAGAACTTTTTAACTGACAGACATTTCCGTGTCCGGATTAATAATGTGCTCTCCCCAGACTTTGTCCAAGCTGAAGGTGTCCCCCAGGGATGTGTTCAGAGCACAACACTTTTTCTCCTTGCTATAAACGATTTGGCCTCTGTTCTTCCATCCAGTATTTGGTTATCACTCTATGTTGATGACTTCGCTATTGCCTGTGCAGGCGCTGACTGTCACCTCATTACAGTTTCTCTCCAGCATGTGGTCAACCGTGTTTCCAATTGGGCCACCACACATAGGTTTAAATTTTCCAGTACCAAAACTCACCAAATTACTTTCACTAGACACTCTGTCATCTCCGATCATCCTTTGTACCTCTACGGCTCACGTATCCCTGAACGTGATGCAGTCAGGTTTCTAGGCCTTCTCTTTGACTGTAGGTTATCCTGGAAACCTCACATTACCTCTCTGAAGGCAACTTGTCACAGCTGGCTGAACCTTCTTTAAACCCTTGCTCATCTTTCATGAGGAGCTGATCGTCAATTTCTCTTTCGCCTACATTCAGCCCTCTTTTTATCGAAACTTGATTATGGTGATCAGATCTATTCAGCGGCCTCTCCTACTACTCTCTCGAGCCTTAATCTCATTCATCACCAGGGATTACGTTTGTGCCTTGGTGCTTTTCGTTCTTTCCCTGTTGAGAGCCTCTATGCAGAAGCGAATATTCCATCCTTGTCCGATCGCCGTGATGCCCATTGCCTTCCCTATGTTCGCTCTCATGATCTCTGCAATCCTTCCATATATAGAATAGTCACCGATGTTGGTAGACATTCTTTATTTGCTTGTTGCCCCTGTTTGTTCTGTCCCTTTTCTCTTCACCTACATTCGCTCTTGTCTTCCCTTCAGTTACCACCTTTCTATGTTCATGTAGCATCTCACTTTTCCCTGCCCCCCTGGAAAGTTCCAGCTGTTCGAGTCTATTCTTTCTCAATCCCTTGTGCGAAAGCCCAACTGCCTACAGTAGCTTCCCGCTCTCTTTTTCTTGACCACTTATGCTCTCATTGTCATGCCATTGCAGTGTACACAGATGGCTCTAAGTCTTCTGATGGTGTCGGATTCACAGCAGTGTTTCTGGACAGTGTCGTGCGAGGACATTTACTATCCTCGGCTAACATTTTTACAGCTGAATTGTATGCCATTCTTGCAGCACTTATCCATATTGCTTCTATGCCTGTGTCATCATTTGTGGTTGTCTCAGACTCCCTTAGTGCTCTACAGGCTATACAAAAATTTGATACACCTCACCCCCTAGTTCTCCGTATCCAACTTTGGCTATGCCGTATCTCTACCAAGCATAAAGATATTGTTTTTGTTTGGTCGCTGGTCACGTTGACATACAGGGCAATGAACAGGCAGACACTGCTGCGCGGTCAGCAGTACATGACCTACCAGTTTCATATAGAGGTGTTCCAGTTACAGACTATTTTGCTGTAATAGCTACCCACCTTCACACCCGTTGGCAACAACGTTTGTCTAATCTAGTCGGTAACAAATTTCATTCTGTTAAACCGAGTATAGGTTACTGGCCGTCTTCTTGTCATCAGTGTCAAGGTTAGGAGACTACTCTCTCCCGTCTTCGCATTGGCCACACTCGTCTTGCTCATGGGTATCTCATCGAGAGGCACCCTGTTCCTCTCTGTGAATAGTGTCAGGTTCCAGTATCGGTTAGCCACATCCTGTTAGACTGCCCACTCTATCAACGAGCACGCAGAATTTACCTCCAACGTCGTCTGCACTCTACTACTCTCTCTTTACCTTACCTTCTTGCTGATGGACCCTCCTTTAATCCTGACTCTCTCATTGACTTCTTGACAACAACTGACTTACTCCACAAACTCTGATGATGATACCTTTTGCACTCCCCTCGGCCCTTTGTACCTCAATCTCTTACTACCCTCTACCCCTGCACTATCCACTGCCCCGCTGTTCTCCGTAACCTACTAATCATCCCTCTCCCTTTTGCCACCTGATACCCTTGCTTCCTTCGAGCCCTGCAGCACTGTATAGCCCTTGTGGTTTAGCACTTCTTTCTGATTATAAAAATAATAATTTACAATGGCAACCGGTAGGACTCCAGGAAATCAGAACAGGAAGGTACACCAACAAGTGCTGGATGAGGTACACATAACCGAAGAGGAGGTGAAAAAGCTGCTATGTGAACTTGATACCTCAAAGGCGGTGGGACCAGACAACATCTCTCCGTGGGTCCTTAGAGAGGGAGCGCAGATGCTGTGTGTACCACTAACAAAGATCTTCAACTTATCCACTGAAACTGGGCAACTCCCTGAGGTATGGAGGATGGCAAATGTAGTCCCGATTTTTAAAAAAGGAGACAGACATGAGGTATTAAACTACAGACCAGTGTCACTAACGTGTATAGTATGCAAAGTCATGGAGAAGATCATCAGGAGGAGAGTGGTGGAGCACCTGGAAAGAAACAAGCATATAATCGACAACCAACACGGTTTCAGGGAAAGAAAATCTTGTGTCACAAACCTACTGGAGTTTTATGACAAGGTGACAGAAGTAAGACAAGAGAGAGAGATGGGTGGATAGACTGCATTTTCTTGGACTGCAAGAAGGCCTTCGACACAGTTCCTCACAAGAGGTTACTGCAAAAGCTAGAGGATCAGGCACACATAACAGGAAGGGCACTGTAATGGCTCAGAGAATATCTGACAGGGAGGCAACAACGAGTCATGGTACGTGACGAGGTGTCAGAGTGGGCGCCTGTGACAAGCGGGGTTCCACAGGGGTCAGTCCTAGGACCTGTGCTGTTCTTGATATATGTGAACGACATAACGGAAGGGATAGACTCAGAAGTGTTCTTGTTTGCAGATGATGTGAAGTTAATGAGAAGAATCAAATCGATCGAGGATCAGGCAGGACTACAAAGAGACCTGGACAGGCTACAAGCCTGGTCCAGCAACTGGCTCCTTGAATTTAACCCTGCCAAATGCAAAGTCATGAAGATCGGGGAGGGACAAAGAAGACCGCAAACAGAGTATAGTCTAGGTGGCCAAAAACCGCAAACCTCACTCAAGGAAAAAGATCTTGGGGTGAGCATAATACCGAGCACATCTCCTGAGGCGCACATCAATCAGATAACTGTTAAGACACATGTGCAACATCTGGTTATCTTTATTGTAGACGTTTCGCCATCCAGTGGCTTTATCAATACAGATTCTAGGACATAACTTGAAGACAGTAGGACAATATACAAAAGATGAGGTAATCCGTCCCTCATCAGCCTTGGAGGTGGTGTTGACAGCACCAGATGTTGCACCTGTGTCTTAACTTTCATATTGTCGGTATTTTATGCCTTTTATAACCTTTTACTTATTTGCAAGTTGATTATTCTATCATATTGTATTACTACTGCCTCTACAACTTATATTACTACTACTACCACCACTAGTATTACACCTCACTCTAAGCCTAAATATATCCTGTGTCCATGTACTGTTTGTAACAGCTTGACAAAGCTCCTGGAGAGCGAAACGTTGCTACTATAAAATGTCACATTAGTTGCATGTGTCCTTTTTCTTAACAGAAGTTATATCTGGTTGATGTGCTCCTTAGATATGCTCGGTATTATACTCACCCCAAGATCCTTTTCCTTGATTGAGGTTTGCAGTCTTTGGCTACCTAGCTTATACTCTGTCTGCGGTCTTCTTTGCCCTTCCCAGATCTTCATGACTGCATTTGTTGGACCAGGCTTGTAGCCTGTCCAGGTCTCTTTGTAGTCCTGCCTGATCCTTATCCGAATTAATTCTCCTCATTAACTTCACATCCGTCATGTCATTCACATATACCAAAAACAGCACTGGTCCTAGGTCTGACCCCTGTAGAACCCCGCTCGTCACAGGCGCCCACTCTGATACCTCGTCACGTGTGTATATGTGTGTGTGTATGTATGTGTATATGTGTGTGTGTATGTGTGTATAAAAGATAGAGGATGCACCTGTAGGTGCCACAAATGTTACCTGCGAATACCGGACTTGGTGCCAGTGCCTGCCAGAAATTGTTTACCTCTGAGTGCCAGAAATTCGTATCTGTTAGTGCCAACAGATCTCTCGCTGTGAGTGCCAGAAACTGTACCTGTTTGTAGCGAAGAGTTCTGGTAGTGCCTGGCTGAGTATCAGACACTCGTATTTGCAGAAGTACCAGAATGTGGCATTATAACTGCTGGAAATAACACCAGTGACGGCCAGGAGCTGTGACTAGATCTCCTCAAAGACAATGGGTGAGTACAAAGGTAGGAAGGTAGTCAAGGCTTGCCAAGTAGAGGTACTTTACTCTGTGTGTGTGTGTGTGTGTGTGTGTGTGTGTGTGTGTGTGTGTTGTGTGTGTGTGTGTGTGTGTGTGTGTGTGTGTATGTGTGTGTGTGTGTGTGTGTGTGTGTGTGTGTGTGTGTGTGTGTGTGTGTGTGTGTGTGTGTGTGTATGTGTGTGTGTGTGTGTGTGTGTGTGTGTGTGTGTGTGTGTGTGTGTGTGTGTGTGTGTGTGTGTGTGTGTGTGTGTATGTGTGTGTGTGTGTGTGTGTGTGTGTGTGTGTGTGTGTGTGTGTGTGTGTGTGTGCAAGCAATTACATGATGGAGAATAAGTAGCTTGTTTTAAATATCTACCGTCCCAGACCTGCCAGCCTGCCTTCCTGACTGCTCTCCTGCCTTCCTGCCTTCCTGTCTACCTGCTTTCCTGCCTGAATAACTTCCCACCACCACTATCACCGTTACTGTCGTGTGGCACGTGGTCGTGTGGCAGGTTCGTGCGGTGGCAGGTGGTCGTGTGGCAGGTTCGTGCGCTGGCAGGTGGTCTTGTGGCAGATTCGTGCGCTAGCAGGTGGTCGTGTGGCAGGTTCGTGCGCTGGCAGGTGGTCGTGTGGCAAGTTCGTGCGCTGGCAGGTGGTCGTGTGGCAGGTTCGTGCACTGGCAGGTGGTCGTGTGACAGGTTCGTGCACTGGCAGGTGGTTGTGTGGCAGGTTCGTGCACTGGCAGGTGGCTGTGTGGCAGGTTCGTGCACTGGCAGGTGGTTGTGTGGCAGGTTCGTGCACTGGCAGGTGGTCGTGTGGCAGGCTTGTGCGCTGGCAGGTAGCCGTGTGGCAGGTTCGTGCACTGGCAGGTGGTTGTGTGGCAGGTTCGTGCGCTGGCAGGTGGTCGTGTGGCAGGTTCGTGCGCTGGCAGGTGGTCGTGTGGCACTACACCTCCCTCAACATTATCAGGAAATGCCTAAAAAATTCCAACGCACAAACTAAAAAAAAAAGAAAAATGGAAGGACAAGTGCAAGACTTCCGCATTTTTTCACGGAAAACTAATTCTATACATCAGACAATGGTCCTCGACCACAGACCGCTAATACTAGGCACCAGACAATGGTCCTCGACCACAGACTACTAATACTAGGCACCAGACAATGGTCCTCGACTACAGACAACTAATTCTACACATCAGACAATGGTCCTCGACCACAAAACACTTGTACTAGGCACCAGACAATGGTCCTCGATCACAGAGTGACCTAGTAGCAACCAATGAAGAAGCGGGGCCAGGAGCTAGGACTCGACCCCTGCAACCTCAACTAGGTGAGTACAGACCACTAGTACTAAGCACCAGACAATAGTCCTTGACCACAGACCACTAATACTAGGCACCAGACAAGGGTCACTGTGGCATGCAAAGGGTACGTAACCTTTATTCGTGGCATGTACACACCGTCATTGAAAGGCTATCTCCCCCAACCAGCGAACCAGGTACTAAGGGTCGGACGATGGGGCCCCGTCGTTCGATCAGTACCCAGGTTCAGCCAATGAGAAGATGGTTCTGGCAATTGCAGAGGTGTTGTGGACACCACCCGCCTGTCTGCCCTTGTCAATCCCATTCTAGAGCTGGTTGAAGCACGGTCTGCTCTCTAGTGGCTTCTATTCTAAAATACTAGATCTGCTTTACACAGCATTGGAAAATAAGGAATATCCACTAGGAATTTTTATTGACCTAAGAAAAGCTTTTGACACAGTAGACCACGACATCCTACTCCACAAACTTGACCATTACGGTATAAGAGGCCATGCGCTTGCTTATTTCAAATCTTACCTTACTAATAGGTATCAGTATGTCACCATTAAAGACACAGCATCAACAACACGGCCACTTGATACTGGAGTTCCGCAGGGAAGTGTCCTTGGTCCCCTGCTCTTCCTCATATACATCAATGATCTTCCAAACGTATCCCAACACCTGAAACCCATTCTCTTTGCTGACGACACGACTTATGTCATCTCTCACCCTAATCTTGCCACCCTCAACACCATTGTTAACGAGGAGCTGATCAAAATATCGACTTGGATGACAGCCAATAAACTTACGCTTAACACTGACAAAACCTACTATATTATGTTTGGTAGCAGAGCAGGAGATGCACAAATTAACATTAAGATCGACAACTCTCTAATTACCAGACATAATGAGGGCAAATTCCTAGGCCTATACCTTGACAACAACCTGAATTTCAGCACCCATATCCAACACATAACCAAAAAAGTATCCAAAACGGTTGGGATCCTCTCCAAGATACGATACTACGTGCCGCAAAATGCCCTTCTCACACTATACCACTCACTTATTTATCCATACCTCACCTATGCTATTTGTGCTTGGGGATCAACTGCAGCAACACACCTAAAGCCAATAATAACCCAACAAAAAGCTGCAGTAAGAATAATCACTAAATCCCATCCCTGGCAACACCCCCCCCCCACTCTTCATAGATCTAAACTTACTCCCTGTTCAGTACATCCACACTTACTACTGTGCAATCTACATCTACAGGACCTTAAACTCCAATATCAACCTTGACCTAAAACGCTTTCTTGATAGTTGTGACAGAACCCACAGGCATAACACCAGACACAAACATCTCTACGACATTCCCCGTGTCCGACTAAACCTTTACAAAAATTCAATATATGTCAAAGGCCCTAAAATCTGGAACACCCTACCTGAGAACTCTAGAACTGCAGACACATTCATCACCTTCAAAACTACCATTAGAAAACATCTTATCTCCCTGATACACCCCGTCAACTAACTACACGAATACCACCTGGTGGTTCACACTTACACTCACTCACTCATTTGACCATAAACAGAAATATTAATCTCAATCTTAAAATAATGAATCCTATGATACTCCAATACTGAAACTATGTACTGTGCCAAAACAAAAGCATTCACATTGCTAAACTCACAAACTAGTATTTAGTCACTTAGCCATAATACCAACTTACCTCATAATTTGTAATATTTTAAAATAAAGAATTAAACTAAGTCTGCCCGAAATGCCTAGCCATGCTAGGCGTTCTAGTGGTACACTCTGTAATCATTATTTAACTACATGTAAACCACACAACAACCAAATTCTGTAAATTCAACATTGTAATCCTTATAGAGAATAAACTTTGAATTTGAATTGAATTTGAAATTCTGCCTTGCTTACCGTGGAGTGCACTAATACCTATTGTTGTACATAGTGTATATAGTGTACATACGTCTGTTCTTACTTGGTAAAAGGATAATATAAGTCAAAAGTTTTTCTACTGTGTTTATTTTGCTCCCTTTACACCCAGGATAACAGGCCATTGGATTCCTGGGTTGTAATAGTCACAGACCACTATTTACGTCCTTGCTTCTCTCTAGCTTGATGGTGGAACCAAAGATGTGACGAGGATATGACAGTGGTTGTGGGAGACGGTTTTTAAGAGAGACGACGTTTCCATCTGTTTCGAGTTTCATCGCGGAAGTCAACTACTGCACACGGCAGTGTATTAGAGAGAGAGAGCGAGAGAGAGAAAGCTGGTTCACCCCAGAGATATATTTTATTTTAAGAGAGAGTAGCCAAGTTCCACATCACCACAGAATTTATCCTAATATAATTAATCGTATTTTCTGTGTTCACGGATGTCTCCGTCCGTCTGTACAATGCTGTGTTCACACCAGTGCCTGTACACTCCTCTGTACAATGCTGTGTTCAAAGAAGGCATGACTTGATAAGCTCTACACAGAGCAAAGCGTCACTTGACAAAGCTCTACACAGAGCAAAACGTTGTCTCAGTAAAAGCTTGTTGTACAAACTGTCTCTTTTCTTCAATCACGACAAACACCACTCGGTGTAAGTGTGGTAGACACTCAGTGTTTTAAGGCAGGTATTTCTGACACTACGTGTCGAGAATACCTTCTCTCTGTTATACTCATTTGTCCTGTATTTGACGTGTGCCATACAGAGCCAGTTTCTCGAATGTCATCTCAGCTAATCAGAAGAACGGTTAGCCATTGTCTACTGAGATGACGTCGACTATTTAGGTGCTGTGGCAGTCTGATGTATCTGGGTGGCCTCAGGGAAGGTTATCTCGCTTTTAGGAGCACCTCAGATCAACAGATCTGCTCAAGCCTCTGGCTGGCTCCCACCATGTCAGAGTTGCCTTTCTGTACGGGCGTGTGATATTATTGTATTGAGTGTCCTGCAGAACTATGAAAATGTGTGTGGTTGTAATATTTAGCAACACATAACAGGCTAACACATACCAGGTAAGCAACACACACACACACACACACACACACGAGTTGAGCAACACACACACACACACACACACACACGAGGTAAGCAACACACATATACGAGGTAGGCAACACATTATACAATGGTGTGCAGCAACTGTGGTTCTTGGGAAGCCCTGGAGACGGCTGCCAAGGCTGAGTGAGGGACCAGGACACAAGGTCGCTTTCATCACCACACAAAATTTCACAACTGCTGTAACTCACAGCTTAGAAATGAAAAGTTTGACGACGTTTATCTCCTGGACATCGTTTCCGTCCGTTCTGGAGTTCAGGACGACGTTTCCCTCCGTTCTGAAGTTTTGGAAGATGTTTCCCTCCGTTCTGGATCAGACTGAATGATGACAGGGAAACATTTCATTCAAAATAGAGCGAAACTTTACGAAGAAACTCTCCCTAGCGCGAAACGCTGTTCCAGTAAATCGTGCCATGGTCTTAACATTAGTACTGAACTTAATAATGGTTCTGAACTGAGCGAAACGTTCAGTGTTTCCAATGTATTAGTTGTGAATTGTTGTTCCTGAAGAAGAAACTATATAGTATCCCCGGTACGGGTTTTAACATTAGGACGTGTTTCCTGAAGACACCTGCTGTCTATGTTCACCTAGCAGGAAAATAGGTACCTGAGTGTTAGTGGACTGGTGTGGGTCGCATCCTGGGACAAAATTGACCTACTTTACGGGAAATGCTCAGCATAACAAGTGGCTTTCTATATAGTAGTATGTCATTGATGTCAACTAGGACTGTATACCTTGTACATATACTTGTAGAAATAAAGATTATTATTATTATTATTATTATTATTATTATTATTATTATTATTATTATTATTATTATTATTATTATTATTATTTTATGTAGTTGAAGATAGATGACAGAAAACCTGGAGTCTACACCGAGACTATCTACCAAGGACACCTATCTGCTAGTTATATGAAGGATTGTCGTGTATTAAGTAAGAGTGTAAGTCAAGGACAGAAAAAAAACCAGAAGATTCACTCCCCATCCTCCACTTATAACACTGGAACTATAACACTGAGACTATAACGAAGAATGAGGTTAATGATAAAACAGTGTCATCACCATGATGGCTCCTCTACCTCGACTTGGCCAGCCAGCAGAATAAGAAAGGTGAGATCATTATCCTAACCATCTGTAACCACACGTCTGGTTTATCTTCAAGATATTTATACGCGTTTCCTTCAAGTGTTAGGTGCGAGGACGGGGCCTTGATGCCTTGGAACGACTCATAATGCAAAGATTTAAAATTATTATTCACTTCTTGCGTAATAGTTGTTTATTACGTTCATACATAAGGGAGGGTTTGCCAACAAGCCTTTGGGTGTATTCAAGAAGGAACTTGACGAGGCCCTGAAATCAGTTCCTGGCCAGCAGGGCTGTGGTACGAACGTTGGCCTGTAGTAACAGTCTAACTGATCAGACCTTCATTCACCGTGAGGCCTGACCTTGGATCGGGGTGCACGGGGGGCGCTGAATCCCCAGGAAGCATCCTTCAGTTTTCCTGTTATTCTCCAAACGTCGTATGATCCTTACTGAACCACCAGTAACTGCTGGATTTATAACAAGAGTCTGAGTATTTCAAGGTGTTTAGAGGGCGAAGCTTCAGGACTGAGCCACTCCTTGTTCTGAATGACCTGCACGGTTTTAGCTCTTCGTGGAATTCAATGCAATAGACGGCCAGGGACACGGGCAGTTGTTACTGGGTGTGGCTGCCACACTCAGGCGGTTTATATATGTTAAACTTATTGGGCATTGGCTCCCTGGCACTCGGTACTGCCACTCTCTCTGTCTCTCTCTCTCTCTCTCTGTCTCTCTCTCTCTCTCTCTCTCTCTCTCTCTCTCTCTCTCTCTTTCTGCCTCCAACAGCAACGACAGAAACAGTAACAGCAACTGGAGAAACAGCAGCAACGGCAGCAATGTCAAAAAATGTGGCAGAAACAACTGTAGAAGCAGCAGCAGCAGCAGAAGCAGCAGCAGCAGCAGCAGCAGCAGCAGCAACAGCAGGAACAACAATAACCACTATAGAAGCAGCAGTTACAATACTACAGAAGCAGCAGTAAAAGCAACAACAACAACAACAGTGGAATGAGCAATATGAATAACAGTTGCAGAAACAATAAAAAAAGTAATTATTAGCCTCACAAAAAGAAAAAAACGAAAAAAAAAAACAGCAGCCCCACAAAAGAAACAACAGAGGCAGCGAGTAAGAACAGCAACAGTACCAACAGAAAACAGTAAGCCCAGAAACAGGGAAATTCTCACTACCAGATAATATTTATCCCAAGTATTGGCCTTTTAGGAGAATAAAACTATATTACGTATTCTTGTAAGTCAGGACACAATACACGAGAATGTCAATACAAGTCTCCGATTTATTCCTTGTAGACTTTCTAGCCATCGTCTGCCTACATGAAGACCAGAGGGAAACTTTGAGTTGCAGAAGCTGACAAGAAGGAAACTAGAGATAAAGACAGGACTTGAGGAGGAAGAGAAAGCTGGCTGTTTTGGTAGCAAGTGTTGATCTCTCTGCCAAGTCAACAGTGTCCCGTCACACCTGTCGGAGGGCGAACCTTGCTGAATCTGTTCAGGATTATATTTCATGGCTCATAGATGGTATTAGATACCGAGATATATGTAAATGAGGTACAAGTAAGACATTTGAGGAGACAATGGTGAGATATACAAATACAGATAAGACATATATGTGTACATTTCAGCCAGCATTGATAAAGGCCAATGTTGGGAGACACGGTGTATATATAAAGGTCTCCACTTCTTCTGTGCCTTTTTATTGCTGTGATATTTATTATGGAAACACTTCAGTCTCTGGGATCTTTGTCAAAGATTCCCATTGAGCGAAGTATTTCCATAATAGATGTCTTACTGCTGCGCCTGTCTTAGTTACAGGGCCACAGGACATGGATGAACTGCTTTCAAACATTGTAATGTAAAGAGGAACTTAGTAAACCATTATTTTGTCTTCACTGCATCACTATAAATGGACATACTGCCGGAGATGTGGAAAATGGCGAATGTGGTCCCGATTTACATAGCGGGAGACAGGTCCTGAACTTCTAATTGTCAACCAAATCAACCAGGCTGACCTCAAGTGTTGGGAAACTAATCGTAACGGTAATTGTTGATGCAATTTGGAGTCATCTCCGAAGACATGATTTGACCAACGAATCTCAACATGATTTTACAAAGGCTCATTCTTGTCTTACGAAGTTACTAACGTTTTCCATTAAGGTATTTGAGGTGGTGGGCCACTATAAAGAGTACGACAGTTTCTGTATGAACTTCAGCAGTGGCGCCGGAAGGATTTCGTTCTGGGGAGTTTACCTGGAGAGAGTTTCGGGGGTCAACGCCCCCGCGGCCCGGTATGTGACCAGGAATGAGTCTTTAAAAAAAAAATTGTAAGATACTAATTTTTTTTTAACGGCTTTCAGTATGTAAAGTGTCTTAAACTATCGTGTTTTGTTGTCACTGGTCAATCTGATATAGTAAAGATTAGTTATTAATTGAAAAAAGAAGTATTTGCACCTGGGGGGCTTTAAATACCCGGTGGCTGCGTCGCTGGACTTCAGAGTCCACAGAAGAGACAGTTGGAGATGATAGCTGCACACGGCATCGGAGAAGTTCCGTTCTAGCTGACTGATAGGCAACTAAGTATGCACAAATGGGAGAAGTTAAAATGGAGACCCATTGTCGTTCATAGGAGTGATGATTGTAGCCCCTAGTTGCTGACAAGCTATATCAGTGATATAGACGAGGGGAATAAATAGCGACTTAATTCTACCAATGAAATGAAAATATGTCACCAAATAAACTTTGATGAAGACACAAGAATAACGAGTGATACATTACCTTAGGAAATTATTATTATAATAATAATTTACTATAATTATAATAATTTACTAAGGCAACGTATCACTCGGTCTTGTGTCTTCATCAAAGTTTATTTGGTGACATATTTTCATGGTGGAGCGCTAAATCCATGTGGGGGGGATGGAAGGTATTCAGGTTCAATTCAAGGAAGTGAAGCACAGATCCAATTCCCTAGATCAAGAGCCCCTCACCAGCGTCAAGGAACCTCCCTTGAGGGTTGCCTTAGTACAGCTTCCCATTTTGCCAACTCCACCTTTACTGTAGTGGAACCTCTAAAGCAGCAGTAACTACTTAGTCACATAGTGGGATGCTTGATCACATCCCCATCGCTCTACTCAAGTCTTCCAGCCAACACTGACACATCTCAACTAAAGAACGAACAAGTGCAGGTAAGATCCCAATGGGATGAGCGGGGAAGACGGGACAGACGAAGAATACCTCTGGAGAGGAGTGTTCTTAGTCGTAGAAATACAGCCAGGGCTTGACTCAGCAGCTAAGGCGATCGTGGGACAGACTTGAGAACAGGAAGAGAGAAGCTCAGTCGCGCTGGTCTTGTAGCAGTAGGTTAGTCACATGAGGCAGGCAGGGAAGATCAGGGCAGCATACTGGTGGTGTTATTAGACGAGATTAGGGTGGCAGGTCTGTAGTAGATCCATTCTCGAATCTCTTGAAGTTGCTTCTAGAGAGGTGGTAAAGATTTGTCTTGTTTCCGAAGGTGAAACGAAGATGCTTGAGGAATTCCAGAACTTGGGTAAGTGTGTATTGATAAGGTGTTTCGAATGAAAATTTGACAGTACCTGCACAGAGGCCTTTGTATAGTTCAGTGCAAGTCATGGTGTTAACGTTTGATGGTGCAGTGCAAAATATAAGATTATCCCAAGATGGTGTGGTATAGTAGTCAATATCTTCTTCTACGTCAGTTGTACATACAGCAGATGAGTCTGTCTTGGTAATAGCAGATGACTAGTCGGCAGGATCAGGGAAGAGGTGTGCTGGTGGTGTAGCATCGGGATGGGAGACAGTGCTCGAGGCAGCTAGAGAGGTGGTGTGGGAGGCTGTGGCGAGTGCCGGGACATCTTCTTGAGCAGTAGGAGACAGGTCGGCAGGAGTAGTGACGTGATAATGTTTGGAAGATTTTTGATGATGACAGCTGATGGTGGGGAGTCAAGAAATGCAAAGGCTGGCATATTGTTAAGACAAAAGAATACATTTATGAAGACGTTGAAGGTGCCAGGGTTGGCTGCATTGGCTAGATGAGCGTACATCATGCTGTACAGCACCTCTGAAGGAGCCGCGTCAGGAAGTGGAGATAGAGAAGTACTGGTTGTTGTGATGCTTGTAGAATTTTCTTGGTATCCAACTGCCGTTTAGTGATGGCGGCGAATGCCGATGATTTCTGGCTGTTCTTCTCATCCTCTTTTATCTTCTGGGAGAGTACTTTTTTTCGTAGAGGACATTTTGCTGCAAGGGTATGATGAGTACCCTTGCAGTTGAGGCAGGTAGGAGTGGTAATGGTGGTGTTACATTCTGTGGGGTTATGGTCGTCCTTTCCACAGTTGGTACAGTACTTCGTTCCTTGCAGGGGACAGTCAAGCGTCGAGTGGTTGTACGAACAGACGTGAGCAAAACGCTCTGGCTGGATGTGTCTGGGATGGATGTGGTAGTAAGAGATTGCTAGGCCATCAGACAGTGCTCTAGTAGACATGTAGATGTTAGAGAGGGTCAGCTTGATCATTGTAGAAGCATTTGCAATTTTAGTGATGTTATCAATCGAGGCCCAAGTGTTTTGTTCCTCGATTGAGGTCTTAAGGTCCGCAGTTGATAGGGAAGTGATGAACTTGTCCATCACTGCTTCTATCAACTTTTCTGTACTCGATTGAAGAAGCCTACTGTGTAGGCGAAACGTTTCGAAATAAAGATACTTAACTGTTGCATATGTGTCTTACCTAACAGCTTGTCCAACCGTTTGACGAAAACGGAACGTTTCACCAGCAGGAAAGGTAAAGGAGATGCGATGAATTGTCGGTCACTGAGATACTTCAAAGTTGTCCATCAGTTTTGAAGCTTCATAATCGTCAGTACAGACTACAATGGAGGAGTCTTTCAGCGAGTGGATAGCTGTAAATTTAACCTGCAGACAGGTCTTTACAGCGGCAGCAAGGGCAAGTTTAATGGAGTCTTTGATAACACACTGGGCAAGCATTGTGAAAAGGTGATGGTGTATTCTCTTCAGGAGCGTTGTAGCAATCCTCGTAGACAACGTTCTGCTGCTTTGTGACACATCTCAGGGAAAAACACAGCCAACGTTCCCACTAAGAAACTCTCGCACAGAGTAGGGAAGCAGCATTCACCTCGTCTCGTACGTAATACCCAAGAAACCTGCCTTGAGAATGAGCTATCACTGAGGCCATTATAAGGAAACCGAGTGCTTGAGCAATACAGTATTAATAATAATAATAATAATAATAATAATAATAATCGTATAATGTTTGTATCTCTTGGGTGTTATTACGTATTGATGAGAAATGTGTAGAGACAAACTGACATTGCAGAGGAATCCTTAACTATACAAATAACCTGCGTATAGGAGAGAGGAGCTTACGACGGTTTGGACGTCTTGGACGTCGTCGTAAGCTCCTCTCTCCTATACTCAGGTTATTTGTGTATTGCAGTCACGATATTGTGTCTTTTTCTTCTTTAAGCCATAACTGTGACAAAGCTTCGCTTAGTGTAAAGCTTTATCAACTCATGATTAACTCTGAGTGGAGCTTTATCCCGTCACGACTTAATAAAGCTCTAAACTTTGAGAAATAGTGTGTAGAGGAGAGGGTGTAAAATAAAGTCCTGCTTTATGTGTTTATACTGGCAGTGGTAGTGACGTGAGGGAACGGAGCTTGTACAGGCATGTCTGTAGTGGCGACAGTATGGGGGCTCCTGGCTTGGGTGTCACTGGATTAAAATTAGACCAGTTAAGTGACATTTCACCTGTGAAAATCTCCCCCGGGATCTGGCCCAGGGGTGCCTTCCTCCCCGTGGTATGTACAGTTTCCGCCCTGCGGATCCCCGTGTGTGTCTCGTTTCTTGTGTGTGTGTGTACTCACCTATTTGAACTCACCTATTTGTGGTTGCAGGGGTCGAGACTCAGCTCCTGACCCCGCCTCTTCATTGAGTGCTACTAGGTCCTCTCTCTCTCCCTGCTCCATGAGCTTTATCATACCTCATCTTAAAGCTATGTATGGTTCCTTCCTCCACTACGTCACTTGCCAGGCAGTTCCACTTCCTGACAACTCTGTGACTAAAGAGCCTTACATCTCTTTGACTCAGCTGAGTCTTCAACTTCCAATTGTGACCCTTTGTTTCTGTGTCCCCTCCCTGGAACATCCTGTCTCTGTCCACCCTGTCAATTCCTCGCAGTATTTTGTATGTCGTTATCATGTCTTTCCTAACCTTCCTGTCCTCCAGTGTCGTCAGGCCGATTTTCCTTAACTTTTCTTCGCAGGGCATTCCCCTTAGTTCTGGAACTAGTCTTGCTGCAAACCTTTGCACTTTAATTTCCTGACGTGTTTGACCAGGTATGGGTTCCAAACAGGTCCTGCATACTCCAGTATGGGCCTGGCGTACACGGTGTACAGAGTCTTGAATGATTCCTTAATGAGGTATCAGAACGCTGTTCTCAGGTTTGCCAGGCGCCCATATGCTGCAGCAGTTATCTGGTTTATGTGTGCTTCCGGAGACATGCTCGGTGTTATGGTCACCCCAAGATCTTTCTCCTTGAGTGAGGTTTGCAGTCTTTGTCCACCTAGACTATACTCTGTCTGTGGTCTTCTTTGCTCTTCACCACTCTTCATGACTTTGCATTTGGCAGAGTTAAATTCAAGGAGCTAGTTGCTGGACTAGGCTCGCAACCTGTCCAGGTCTCTTTGTACTCCTGCCTGATCTTCATCCGATTTAATTTTCCTCATTAACTTCCCATCATCTGCAAACAGGGAAACTTCTGAGTCTATCCCTTCCATCATGTCGTTCATATATACCAAAAAGCACTGGTCCTAGGACTGACCCCCTGTGGAACCCCGCTCGTCACAGGCGCCCACTCTGATACCAGTAGGTTTATGACACTGGACTTTTCTTCCCTGAATCCGTGCTGGTTGTCATTTATAAGCTTGCTCCGTTCTAGGTGCTCCACCACCCTCCTCCTGATAATCTTCTCCATGACTGCATACTATACACGTCAGTGATACTGGTCTGTAGTTCACTGCCTCGTGTCTGTCTCCTTTCTTAAAACTGGGGACTACATTTTCATTCTTCCATACCTCAGGTAATTGCCCAGTTTCAATGGATGTGTTGAAGATTGTGGTTAGAGGCACACACAGTGTCTCTGCTCCCTCTCTAAGGACCCACAGAGAGATGTCTGGTCTCACTGCCTTTGAGGTATCAAGTTCAATTAGCAGCTTCACCTCCTCCTCGGTTGTGTGTATTTCATCCAGCACTTGTTGGAATATCCCTTACTGGTGTACACCCCTATTCTTACTTCCCAGAGTCCTTTTTGTCTCCACTGTAAATACTTCCTTAAATCTCATGTTGAGCTCCTCACATATTTCTTGGTGGTTTCTTGTGAGCTCCCCATCTTCCTTCCTCAGCCTGATTACCTGGTACTTGACTGTTGTCTCCCTCCTTATGTGGCTATGCAACAGTTTCAGGTCAGAATTGACTTTCGATGCTATGTCGTTTGTGTACTGTTGCTGGGCCTTCCTCCTTATCTGTACATACTGTTTCTGGTTCTCCGACTAATCTCTTTATTTTCCTGGGTCCTTTGTCTTCTGTACTTTTTCCATTCTCTAGTGCACTTAGTTTTTGCCTCCCTACACCTTTGGGTAAACCGAGGGCTCCTTCTGGTGTTCCCATTATTTTTGTTACTCTTGGAAACAAACCTCTCCTCTGCCTCCTTGCATTTTGTTGTCACGTAGCCCATAATTTTGTTTACTGATATTCCAACCAATTCTCTTTCCCACTGCACCTCTTTCAGAAAGTTCTTCATCTCTGTGTAGTCCTTCCTTTTGTAGTTTGGACTTTCCCTTTCTACTTTTGTTACCCTCTCCACTTGTAACTCGACTATGTATTCAAAGCTCAAAACCACATGATAGCTAGCTGTGAGGAGCGTTTCATATGTGATATTCTCGATGTCCGAGCTGCTCATGGTGAATACGAGGTCCAGTCTTGCTGGTTCATCTTTCCCTCTCTCTTTGGTAGTGTCCTTAACATGTTCATGCATGAGGTTTTCCAGTACCACATCTATCATCATGCATGTTTTTGGGGCCCCATGTGACTCCATGTTTTCCCAATCAATCTCCTTGTGACTGAAATCACCCATAACTAGTAACTTTGCTCTACCTGCATGAGCTCTTCTGGCCACCTCAGCTAGTGTGTCCACCATTGCTGTGTTGCTGTCTTCATATATTCTCTTGGTGTCCTGCAGGTTTCTGTGGCGGGTTGTACATCACTCCAATGACTACCTTATGTCCCCCAGACTGAATTATACCTACTATATAGTCCTTTTTTTTCCATTTCGTTCATTCCATCCATTTCCTCAAACTCCCCATCGGTTATTGATGAGCAATGCAACTCCTCCTCCTCCTCCTCCTCCTCCTCCTCCTCCTCTGTTCCTTCTGTCCTTCCTCAGGATCTGATATTTGGGTGAGAAGACTGCATCTGTTATCACCCCTGTGAGTTTTGTTTCTGTGAGCGCTAGTGAGTTTTGTTTCTGTGAGCGCTATAACGTCTGGGGATGTCTCCTTGATTCTTTCATGCCACTCCTCACATTTATTTATTATTTCATTTACATTCATATACCAAACCTTCAACTTCTTTTCTAAAACTGTGGTCTGGGGAGAACGTTGGGGTTGGGGGAGGTGGGGGACCTGGCAGGGAACTATGGAGGATTGTTGTGGGGGTGGAGTTTGTGATGAGGGGGGTTGAGGCAGTGGGTACAGTGTGTGGGTTTTGGGTTAGATTGGTTGCATTGGGGTAGCATAGTTGAGACCCTTCTGTGAGTGGTTCTGAAGGAGGTTGTATTTGCTCTTCCTCCTGAATCTGGGTTCTGCTCATCTCTGTCTTTGCCTCTCTTTTCTCCTTGTGTCTTTGTACTCTCTCTTTCAGTTTCTGCCTTTCTTCTTGTGTTCTGTCTTTGTCAAGGTACACCCTCTGATACACCAATGTGTCCCTTAGTTGGGCCGATTCTGCCTTGAAAATCACTTTGACTGACCATTTTTTCCTCTTGCAAATCCCCCCTATTCTCAGAAAATTTGTCAGCTGGGTTATGTCATCCTCGCCTATGGCTTTCATGATACTTTCAATCACCTTTTTCTCCTCCTGTCTTCTTGCTTCATAAGTTTCCCCTTCAACTTCCTGGAGCCCATAAACAAAAACTGACCTCTCCTTTCATCCTCCCATTGCATTTTCCTTTGCATCCCCTGAATCAATTTAGCTGTCTCCATTGCAGCATTCCTTCCTTCAGTCTCTTCTTTATCTGATGTCCATGTGCTCAGTGGTCTGCCGTTTTCCCTTCTCAGCTTTTCCTGGGCACTGCTGTGGTTTGTTAGGGCCTCTGCATATAGCTTAGTTCTTTCATTTTTCTTCAGTATCCTCATTTGTTCCTGGTGTGCTCATCTTTTCCTGGGCTCCACAGTGGTCTGAAAGGGCCTCTGCATACAGTATAACTCCTGTGTTCCCCACAGTCCCCCTCGTTTGTGGCTGATATAGCAGATCCCAATGTCGTGCCCATACTGTCTTTTGGTTCCTTGGACTGTTTCAGAATTTTTTAGTTCCTCTTCTAAGCTCTATATCTTAGCTTCTGCTGCTGTGGGTTGTAGCTCTTATTTCTTGTTCTCGGCAGCTATCCACTCCACCATTTTCTTGCTAAACTCTTCTAGCTTCCTTCCTCACTTTTGCTCCCTTTTCATAAGCTCTGCCACCCAAACTTCCCTCCCAGGTTCATCCAACAGTCCCCTGGTTCTCCATCCTGTTCTTTGAAAACCCATTTTTTTTTTTTTGTCACCAAAAGAAGAACAACTTTCGTGTTTTCGCATAGTTGTTTGTGATGTGTGTGTGTGTGTGTGTGTGTGTGTGTGTGTACTCACCTAGTTGTACTCACCTAGTTGAGGTTGCGGGGGTCGAATCCGAGCTCTTGGCCCCGCCTCTTCACTGATCGCTACTAGGTCACTCTCCCTGAGCCGTTAGCTTTATCATACCTCTGCTTAAAGCTATGTATGGATCCTGCCTCCACTACATCGCTTCCCAAACTATTCCACTTACTGACTACTCTGTGGCTGAAGAAATACTTCCTAACATCCCTGTGATTCATCTGTGTCTTCAGCTTCCAACTGTGTCCCCTTGTTACTGTGTCCAATCTCTGGAACATCCTGTCTTTGTCCACCTTGTCAATTCCCAGGTGTGTGTGTGTGTGTGTGTGTAGGTGTGTGGAGGCGTTTGTTCGAGGGAGGTAGAGGGGTAGAGAGTGGGAGGGAGAGACAGTGGAAGAAGGGGATAGAGATGGGGGGAAGAATAGGCAGAAAGGAAAGAAGGGAAAGGCAAAGGGCGAAAAAGGGAGGGGAGAGGGAGAAATAGGGGTGGAGGAGGGAAAGGCAAGGGGGGAAAGGGAAGGGAAGAGCTGGAAATAGGGGGTGGAGGAGGAAAATGAAGGGAGGAGGAGGAGGAGGAGGAAGAAGAGGAAGAGGAGGAGAAGAGTGAGAGAGAGAGAGTGGGAGAGAGAGAGAGTGAGACAGTAAGAGAGTAGTATGAGAGCGAGAGAGTGAAAGAGTGAGACAGTAAAAGAGAGTGGGAGACTGAGTGAAAGTGAGTGTGTGTGTGCATGTGTACTCACCCAGTTGTAGTTTCAAGGATCGATTCACAGCTCCTGGCCCCGCCTCTTCGCTGGTCGCTGCTAGGTCACTCTTCCTGCTCCATGAGCTTCATCATACCTCTTCTTAAAGCTATGTATGGATCCTGCCTCCACTACATCACTTCCCAGACTATTCCACTTCCTGACTACTCTGTGACTGAAGAAATATTTCCTGACATCCCTGTGATTCATCTGAGTCTTCAACTTCCAACTGTGTCCCCTTGTTGCTGCGTCAAATCTCTGAAACATTCTGTCCCTATCCACCTTGTCAATTCCTCTCAGTATTTTATATGTCATTATCATGTGACCCACTCCATCCCTCCTGTCCTCCAGTGTTGTCAGGTTGAATTCCCTTAACCGGGAATTAGTCTTGTTGCAAACCTATACACTTTCTCTAATCTCTTGACATGTTTAACCAAATGTGGGTTCCATACTGGTGCTGCTTACTCCAATATGGGCCTGACGTATACAGTGTACAGTGTTGTGAATGACTTCTTACTTAGATAAGAACATAAGAAAGAAGGAACACTGCAACAGAGATTAGGAGATTAGGAGGCTGAAGGTCCACCTCAATGGGTCTGGGAGAGAGTGTGAGGTGGCTGGAGTTGTGGGGAATGAGGCTTCTAGCAGTGAGGTGCAGTCTGTCTCTCGCTGTGAGGAGGCTGTAGTTGGGGAGGTAGCAACGGCTACCAGCAGTGAGGTGCAGCCCAGCACCTGCTACAAGTGGCGAGTGGTTCACAGTAATGGGAGGCGCATCAGAGTAAGGAAAGTTAAGAGTGAAGATCTGAAGGTAGGAAATCGCTTCTCTGTTCTTCAGGATGAATGTACTTCAGTGGCCAGTGAAGCTAAGGGTACTACTGCCCCTGCTAATGGAGGTAAGCGCATTCTTGTGGTTGGTGACTCTCAGGTAAGATATATTGACCGTGCTTTTTGTAATAGGAATAAGAAGATGAGAGATAGAGTGTGCTTCCCTGGAGCTGGTGTTGGGGACATAGTCAACAGGCTGGATAATATCATGTCAGGTAATGGGAACAAGCCCATTATCTGTCTCAGTGCTGGTGGAAATGATATTGGGAAGGGTAGGAGAGAAGAGCTGCTAGATAAGTACAGGTCAGCTATAGATTTCATTAAGTCTAAGGGAGGGATCCCAATCATATGTAGCATCTTGCCTAGAAGGGGAGTAGGAAATGAATGGTTGTCTAGGGCAATTGGTGTAAATTGCTGGCTAGACAGATACTGCAAGGAACTTGCAATCCCATTAAATTGACAACTGGAACAACTTTTATGGCAAACATGATATGTATGCAAGGGATGGGGTACATCTCTCTGGGGCTGGGGTGGTAGCACTTGCAGACTCGATTGAGAAGGCCATTGGTGAAATGCCTATGATTTTAAACTGATGGAAGATAGAGGTATGGGTTTGTGGGGAAACAAGCAGGTTGCAACACTAGGGTTGGAAACAGTAAATGTATAAAAGGCATTCAGCATGAAGTTACAAATAAAAACAATAGATCAGGTCAGCAAACAAAGGGGGACAGCAGAGGGCAGCAAGGGACTAGCTCCCTTAAGGTTTACTATACTAATAGCAGGAGTGTAAGAAATAAGATAGATGAGCTAAGATTAATTGCAAGTGCAGGAAACATAGATATTATTGCTATAACAGAGACCTGGCTCAATCTGAAAGATAGAGAGATGCCCTCTGAATATCACATACAAGGTTATAAATTATTCCACACTGACAGGGTCAACAGGAAAGGTGGTGGAGTAGCAATGTCAGAGACAATTTAAATTGTTGTGTTAGACAAGATATTAAATTAGAAGCGTCAGCCACTGAATCTGTTTGGTTACAGCTTCTCGAGGGCCGAGAAAAACTAATTTTGGGTGTGATTTACAGGGCGCCAAATCTTGATAGGGAGTGCAGTAAACTTCTATGGAACGAAATTCGTAAGGCATCTACATACGAAAATATTGTGCTAATGGGAGATTTCAACTATAGACAGATTGACTGGAGCAATTTGACAGGAAATTTAGAGTCAGGTGACTTTCTCGATACGATCCAGGATTGTTTTTAAAACAGTTTGTGACAGAGCCAACTAGGGGAAATACCCTCCTTGACTTGGTTCTTGCCAGTAGGGAAACCAAATTAATAATTTTGATTTAAATGATGAGCTTGGGGGAAAGTGTCAAAATCACTCAGTTTAATATATCATGGAATTCCCCAAATAAGGGCAATAAGTCCTGTCCCTGACTTCCCTTGGCTGATTTCATAGGAAAAAAAATTTATTAGGTGGGTGAATGGAATACCTGACTAAGGGTCAGGTAGGGGGTGGTTCCCAAAATTTGACGTTTTCCGGGGGCATATTCTAGTACCAGTAAAATTATTTTCCCAAATAGGAAATCAATCAAACAAAAATAAATCCTAACTGATGAACAATAAATAAATATCTAATGGTCAAAAGAGAGGCTAATAGGAATTCAAAAGGGGAAGGGGAAATTTAAAAAATCGATATATTCTTTTAAAAAGAGAGAAATAAAAAAAGGAATTAGAAAAGCAAAAAGAATTAGAGGTTAAAGTTGAAAAGAGATTCGAAGACTAACCCAAAAGACCCTTTCAGGTATACAGAAGTAAGATCGGGGAAAAGATAGGCCCACTCAAAATTCCTGGGGTCAGCTCACTGACAGTGAAAAGGAATGGTAAAAAAATTTTTAACACATATTTTCCTCTCATTTTTACACAGGAAACCCAGCGATATTCCAGAAATGAAAAATTTGGGGAAACAGGACGATAAAAACTGTGCAGTTTTAGGGTCACAAGGAAAAGGTCCTTAGGAAAATGAAAAATTTAAAAACCTAACAAATCCCCCCCTGTGAACTGAGAAAGGGTTTTCAAAGGAATGTAAAGGGGAGTTTTAGCAACCCCTTTTGGGGCAAATTTTTTCAAATATCATCAAACGGCATGGTGCAAAAAGTGGAAAAGGGCAAATGTGATCCCTTTTTTTCAAAGCAGGGACGGGTCCTTGCTTCGAACTATAGACCAATAAGCCTAACCTCCTAGTGGGAAAATTTATGGGAATCTAATTTTCCGAGGCAGTTTGTAGCCACCTTGAAAAGATAAATAATCAAAAGAATCTCGCTGGTTTACAAAGGGGTTTTCCCGCCTTAGAATTTATTAACTTTTTTCAAAGGATTTGAGGAGGAAATCTGGTAATGAAAATGATATTGGTATATGGACTTTAGTAAGCTTTTTACAGGGGCCCACATCAGAGACTATTGAGGAAATTTTAAGGGACTGGAATGGGAAATTTTTTTTTGATAGGGCATGGTTTACAAATAGGGAGCAAGAGTTTGCATAAAGGGAAAAATCGGGTGGGGGAAACGTCACGAGCGGTGTTCCCAGGGGGCGGTTGGGCCCCCTGCCCAAAAAAACAAACGACAAAAGATGAGGGCAAAAAGCGACATCAGAAGTTTGCCCATGACACCAAAATGGCCCTCGAACTCATTCTAAAGGACATTGACACTCCCGGGAAAATTTTAGAACTGATGCAGGGTCGGAAGGTGCAGACAGTTTAAAATGACAAATGCAAAAATTCTAAATTTGGACAGGACAAAAACCAGCCACAAAAACTAAAAATGTAGATCTTAATATTACGGGTTGCGAAAAAGATTTAGGAGTTCTGGTTTGCAAATCTGAAACCAAGGAACAGTGCATTAAGTGTTTGCAATAAAACTAATAGAATCCTTGGCTTCAATCAAGAAGCAAAAAAAATAGGATCTTCAGGTTTTTCTTCAAATCTATACATCCTTGTTAAGGGGTCATTTAGATTTTGCTGCACAGTTTTTTTCACCGATACGAATGGATAAAATGCTCTGGAAAATGTACAAAGGAGGATACAAAATTGATCCCCTGTACAGAAACCTTCCCCATGAGGATAGACTGAGGGCCCCGAAACTGCACTCTCTAGAAAGACGTAGAATTAGGGGGGATATGATTGAGGTGTATAAGTGGAAGACAGGAATAAATAAAGGGGATGTAAATAGTGTGCTGAAAATATCTAGCCTAGACAGGACTCGCAGCAATGGTTTTAAGTTAGAAAAATTCAGATTCAGGAAGGATATAGAAAAGTACTGGTTTGGTAATAGAGTTGTGGATGAGTGGAACAAACTCCCAAGTACAGTCATAGAGGCCAGAACGTTGTGTAGCTTTAAAAATAGGTTGGATAAATACATGAGTGGGTGTGGGTGGGTGTGAGTTGGACCTGATTAGCTTGTGCTACCAGGACGGTTGCCGTGTTCCTCCCTTAAGTCAATGTGACCTGACCTGGCTAGGTTGGGTGCATTGGCTTAAGCCGGTAGGAAACTTGGACCTGCCTCGCATGGGCCAGTAGGCCTTCTGCAGTGTTCCTTCGTTCTTATGTTAACAGGCCTAATGACCCATGCGGAGCAGGTCCATGTACCCCCTCCCCGGATTAGTCCAATGACCCACCAAGTCTGGTCACTTCCATTTAAGGAAAGAGCACGGCATCAGACCTAGTAGCACAAGCTAGTCAGGTCCAACTCACACCCACCCACACCCACTCATGTATTTATCTAACCTATTTTTAAAACTACACAATGTTTTAGCCTGAATAACTGTACTCGGGAGTTTGTTCCACTCATCCACAACTCTATTACCAAACCAGTGCTTTCCTATATCCTTCCTGAATCTGAATTTTTCCAACTTGAAACCATTGCTGCGAGTCCTGTCTTGGCTGGAAATTTTCAGTACGCTACTAACATCCCCTTTATTTATTCCTGTTTTCCATTTATACACCTCGATCATATCCCCCCTAATTCTACGCCTGGCTAGAGAGTGCAGATTCAGAGTCCTCAGTCTATCCTCATAGGGAAGATTTCTGATACATGGGATCAACTTTGTCATCCTCCTCTGTACGTTTTCCAGAGCATTTATATCCATTCTGTAATACGGTGACCAGAAATGAGCAGCTTAATCTAAATGAGGCCTAACCAAGGATATATAGAGTTGAAGAACAACCTGAGGACTTCTATTATTTATACTTCTAGATATGAAGCCAAGAATTCTGTTAGCTTTATTGTGAACACTAATGCACTGTTGTCTTGGTTTTAGATTACTGCTAACCAGAACTCCTAAATCCTTTTTGCAATCAGTAGTATTAAGATCTACATTATTTAGTTTATATGTAGCATGGTTATTTTCCTGTCCAACATTTAGAACTTTGCATTTGTCTATATTAAACTGCATCTGCCACTTCTTCGACCATTGCATCAGTCTATTCAAATCTGCTCTGGTGTCCTCATTAGAATGAATTGGACAGCCTATTTTGGTGTCGCTATTTATTCCCTCATCTATGTCGTTTATGTAAATTGTGAACAACAAGGGGCCCAACACTGACCCCTGCAGAACTCCGCTTGTGACGTGCCTCCATTCTGATTTCTCCCCACTTATGCAAATTCTCTCCTGCCTATTTGTCAGCCATGCCTCTACCCAGGAAAAAATTTCTCCTATTCCGTGTGCCTTAAGTTTTCTCAATAGCCTCTGATGTGGAACTCTATCGAAAGCCTTACTGAAGTCCATATACACAATATCATATTCATTACCATGATCTACCTCCTCAAACACCTTAGTGAAAAAAATTAGTAAAAACACTATTCTCAGGTTTGCCAGGCGTCCATATGCTGCAGCAGTTATTTGGTTAATGTGCACCTCAGATGTTCTCGGTATGATGTTCACCCCAAGAGTGAATTTTGCAGCCTCTGACGTCTTAGGCTGTACTCTATCTGCGGTCTACTTTGTTCTTCCCCAAGCTTCATAACTTTGCACTTGCTAGGGTTAAACTCCAGAGTCATCTGTCGGACAAGGCTTGCACTGTCCAGATGCCCTTGTCCACTTGTATTCTTATTAGCAAGCAGAGGCACATCTGAATCTATCCCTTCCGT